>JAZAVJ010000420.1:0-26412 GCA_037954315.1 Neonectria punicea | reverse complement strand
CTGATTTTGTTTATCTGCATTGAAAACAGTCGGAGGTCGAACTGAAAAGATATCAAGGCATCAATCACTCCAATACAAGCAAGTTCAGTAAAAACTCCACATCCAGTTTGTGAACAACCTTTCTTCAATGGGTCATCCACTATAATACCATCGCCGATCAGGGACAATCGCTGTATACTACTTTCGAGGAGCCCAAGTGTTGCGCCTGGTACTGTTGACGAGGCCAGCCGAGTGGGCGCCAGTGTTGAACGAGTTGGCGGGACTCGGCCAGGGAGATCCAGCAGTCGTGCCAGAAAGCGTTCGAGGGACATCTAAAAACCTGTCAATCAACAGCTATCCGAAGTCCAGATGGTCATCACATACCTTGTCGCCTGGTCATGTCAAGCTCCGGAGGCACGCGAGACTTCGAGTTGGCAGTGCTCTCATTCTGCCCTCCTACTTGATTCATGAATGCAACTCCGTTCTGGTCGATGCCCACCTGGTTCGTCGGGACTGAGATAGAGAGACGAGCAAAGGAGCTCGATGTGCTAGCCTGCTGCGGGCGTTGCTGACGTCCCTCCTGTTGGCGCTGCTTCTGGATATCGGCCTGGCGCTTTCTCCACCAGGTTGGGAGACCCTGGAAGAGTCCGACCGAGTGCTGCGTGGCTTGGTCAAAGGGCATCTCATGCTTGTACCGGCAGCCCTGCTGAGTGAAAGCACACAGGCCGTCGTGGATCCACTTGTCGCAGTAGATCTTGAGCTTCTTCCGGTGACCGGGACCGGTGGCGACGATGTTGTCGATGTGCTCCTGTGGCGGGTGTCAGCTTGTCTGTGCAGGAGCAAAAGAAACAATGAGAGAGGCGAGGAAGCATAATCTGTTACCTGAAGGGTATCAGAATCCAACCCAGATGAGGTCGGTCCAGCCTAAGCACTCAGCTTGTTGGCTCATGACGGGATTCCCACGCAATACGTACCTTGACAGTGACGGGTCGGTTCATCTCAACAACTCCCTGAGGGGGAGCCGACTGCAATGTTGGCAGAACCACCATACCTCCTGGCCCAGGTTGACGAGCAGGAACCTCGTTCAGAGGGGGCAGCAGGTCGGCGGGAACCAGCCTGGTATACTGGCCGTTACCTCGGTCAAGGCAATAGGCGTAGCCTTCGAGGCCGCCGCTCTCAGCAGACTCGCCTCTGGTATTAACCGTGCTGTTTAATGTGTAGTTGGACGGGGCGGGAACCCAGGTGGCAAAGTCCCCGACCGGCGGAGGGACACGCCAGTTGGGGGATAGGGAGGCCCGATGGCTTGTCTCTGCGACAGCCTGCTGGCCGTGTTGGCGCTGCTGGTCCTGTTGGCGCTGGTGGCCGCCCCGTTTGCCCTCGGGAGTCGTCTGAGGTCCCTGCTGGGAGTCCTCATAGATCCAACTGCCGCGAGGACGGGAACCACTAGGAGGTGTCTTCTCGCTCTGACGCATGACGAGTGAAGCTTGGGTGTTTTGTTCAGGAGAGCTGCCTCGGGACGAAGGGGAAGCAGAAGGAGAAGCAGATGGGGGAGAGGTCAACGAGGCAGAGGAAGCAGCTGGAGCCGCCGTCTTCTTAAATAGGACAGTTCGACAGACGGGATCCATGGTCAAGTTCGGCGGCAAGAAAACGCCAGGGACACGGTGCAAAAGGACTCGGGGGCGTGTGCAGGACGTATTTGCTTTCCACCCTTGATTGGCGGCGGACACGGACGCGGCCACGGACAGTAGACAAGACAGCAGAGAGCTAGCAGCAAGCAGGATGCCGCGACTAGAATGCACGTTAGCCGAGAAGACCTGCAAAGTGATATTGGCCGCCGAGTCGGAGTCGGCGTTGGCGGTCGAGGAGCGGGATCCCAAGCAGTTTGCTCTGCACCTTCGGCAACAAGGACAGGGCGGTCGGCGGCCCTTTATCAAGCTTCTTCGTTCCGGGAATATTCAGGCCGTCCACTTCGTTTGATTCGCCCCGGAGTTTGCCCAGGGTGCGTGCATGGATGTGTGCGCCGTGTGTGTTGTGTGCTCGGAGTCTGCGTGCTCATCGACGGCTACCTGCGTGTAAGTTTGTGTCTCCCACGTGACAGAGGCTCGGTGACTTGACAACAACAGAGACAGCAGGGGATAACTGCATGGAGGACGGGGATCATGTGGCCTGTTGGCATGTTTCCATTGCCTAAGAATGTAGCTAGTGTGTGTGCCGTCCGTCTAATATTTGCTGTTCCGCCGTGGGAGGGAAGCCAAAGGCGCGTGCCCGCTGTATGATTCCCAACCTGCTTCCAAGCGTCTAAACAAGGTCCTGAAATACCTGAATACCCGCCCCTCGTCTCGTCGTGTTTCCCGTCGAGCTTCCCGTTGAGCTTCCCGTCGAGCAAATCATCTTGGTCAGGACCCGCTTTGTCCGGTAAACACGCTGAGTTTGCTAAGCAAGATGGCCCTTTGTTGCTCTCTGGTTTTCGTGTTTGATGCCGAGTGTTGCACCCGGTCCAGGGCTACCCGCACCTCAGCCTCGGTGGCCAGGTGCACCCTCCTGTAGTCGATCGTGTCGAGAAGAGCCCGTTGTCGTTGCTGCTGTTGTGCCTGCGCCTGCGCCTGCGAGGGATTGCCCTGAAAGAAATAGTTACTGTTTACATAGCTGGAGAAGTTCGGATTCGGGTTTCCGTTAGCTAGCGGAGCCCCGATTCGGAGTCCTTGGGCTTGCTTGCCGGACTGGCCTGGGAAGCCTTCTACTCTGTTGCTGCCAAGGATGGGGAAGTCTCTGGTTTCGCGTGGCCCGAGTCGGATGCGGATTTTCGGGCTGCCGATTTCTGGGAGCTGCGGCTTGGAGTTGTTGGCCGCGGCTTTTTTGGCGTTTGTTTCTTTGGGTTGCTGGCCGCCTTTTTGGCCTTCGAGGCCAGAGGTGAGGCCTTTGTAGCGGTCTGCTTTCGGCGCTGTGGTGTTGCGGGTGTTGGAGGGTTTGGTTTCCGCTTCGAGGTTTTCGAGGTTTTCTGGGGCGTCTGCGCAGTGCGTCTGTTAATAGGGGTGTTCTTACTTGTCTTCTTGGTCGGGGTCGAAGCTGGAGTCTGCGCTTGAGTAAGAGAATGTTTCTGGCGTTTACCTTTTGCCGACGGGTCGTCTTCCTCATCCGACTCTTCTGGAGAGTCGGCACCGGCGAAGTCGTCGGAAGACTCCGATGATTCGGCCTCCACGTCCCCGAGTAGAGGTACATTGTCCGCGACATTCGTCTTGTAGTTGACCTTCTGAGACAGATGTTAGTCGGGAACCAGCATATACGTGTGCAACACTCACCATTCGCCGTCGACCGCCTCGTCCAAGCACCTCTCGATTGGCTTCAGCTTCTTTCCGTGCCTGCTCCTCCCGTTCCGCCAGGATCCGGTCCCAGACGCTTGAGTTAATTGGCATCGGCTCGTTTTCTTCCTCGGTGGCCAGGCCGCTCTCGAAGCCAGACTTATCGTTGGCCCACACTCGAGCATGCGAGAATTGGTCACCCGCGCTCGCCTCTGTTGGCTTGAGCTCCTCTTCTTCCGTACGATCTAGAAGATTGTCAACCGAAGCGGCGTCGTAATGAATGGCCTTCTTTTCGTAGTTTTCGTCAAACAACGCCTGCGCACCGTGCTTGAGAATAGACTCCAAGTCATCGCCGGCAAGGTCGTCGTCGTCCATGCTCTCGATTAGAGCGTGATCAAGCGCCATCTTCTTGCGGCCAACTTGCATAATCCTTTCCTCCACAGAGTCTTTTGTCACCAGTTGAATGCAGAGAACCTTCTTCTTTTGCCCGATACGGTGAGCACGAGACAGAGCCTGGATATCTTGGTGTGGGTTGAAGTCGGGGTCGAGGATGATGACTGTGTCGGCGGTGGCAAGATTGATGCCTACGCCGCCGGCTCGTGTCGACAGCAGAAATGCAAAGATGGTCGAATCGGGTGCATTGAAGGCGTCGATACGTCGTTGCTTCTCCAAGCTTCCGATTTGGCCATCAAGTCGGCGAAACTCCAAGCCCATGCCAGTCAAGAAATCCTCAATAATGTCCAGCTGCCCCAGGAACTGACTGAAGATGAGAACTCGATGTCCTCTCTCCTTGAGCTTAGGAAACATCGTCTCAAATAGGAGGAGTTTAGGCGACGCCTCCACAAGGTTGCGATGCATGACGGTGGGGTCATGGTGTTTCTCTTCGATAGCTTCAGAATAGATGAACGGATGGCAAAGGCACTTTCGCAGCTGCATCAAAATGTTGTTCAGGCTTCCTCGCTCCTTCTTGTTCATTTTGCTGTTGGAAAACATGGCCTTGATGAGCTGAGGATTTTTGGCCATGATGCTCTTGGAAAGCTTTTCCTGGATGACCGTCATGGTAACTGGGAGGATGATTTGAGACATGGGAGGGAGGAATTTGAGAACGCCAGCTTTGGTTCGTCGAAGGAAGTACGGTCGAATCTTCTCGTGTAGCTTCGGTAGAGTCTCCTTGTCAAGGACGCTGTATTCCAGGTCCAGTTTCGTTGCGTCTTGTGTCTCGTCGATGAATTGGATCAAGTTGAAGAGTTCTCGTTTATTGTTCTGTAAAGGAGTCCCTGTAAGGAGAAGCCTGAACGGGATCTTCATAGATCGCAGTGCGAGGTAGAGGTTGCTCTGGTCATTCTTCAATCGTTGACCCTCATCTACAATGAGACCGGTCCAGTTGACAGATTTGAAGAGACCTCTGGTTCGGGGGTCTGCAGCAGAATCATAGGACATGATGACCACGTGTGCCTTCATGTCCACGGAGTTGTTTGGGAACAGTTCGTACTTGTAGGCGAGTTCTTGCGGCTCTTTCCCGCCGTGATAGGTCACGACTCGCAAGTCTGGTGCCCACTGTGTGAACTCACGACGCCAGTTGGGACACGTAGCGTTGGGAACAACGACGAGGAAGGGCCAGATCTGTCATAAAATTAGTACAAGCCTCACTACTCAGAGACAGTACTTACCTTGGCTTTGTCCTGGACCAACGAGGTGACTAGGCCGACTACTTGGACCGTCTTGCCCAGGCCCATTTCGTCTGCCAAGACGACGCTCCGACCTGAATGGTAGTTTCCCAGAAGCCAGTTGACACCTTCAATCTGATATCCCATGAGCTTGCCTCGCTTGAGTCCCGCTGGTTGCTCCTCAATCTCGACGAATGGCGCCGCTTTGAAGGCTTTGATGCGTTCCCGAACTTTGGCTTGCGAGTCATTATGGAAGTATTTCCCTTCCACATACTCATAGTAAGCGTCCATGAAAGCGCTGTGTATGCTCCCCATGTTTTGTTTCGGCGGTGAATCCCATACAACATCATCATAACCGAGACCTTGGAACTTGACGAAGATTTTGCTGATTTTTGACATGTTGGCAAGCTCGGCTTCCTTGCTGCTGAGACGTGGAGCAGAATGATGCATCTTGACGTTGAAAATGAGGTCAGGTATGATGAATTCGTCCGGAATCGCCTCCTTTTCGTCCGCTTTGAGAAGGTCTTCCTCCAGGTCCCGTTTTCCAAAGGAAACTCGCATTGTAGACGCTGCCACGCCGTGGATCCAGGCTCCAGGCTTCCATGTGCAATGAGAGTAAGACAGACTCTCCCATTTGACGAGATACTCCTTATCGTCCTCCTTGACTTCGTTGAAGGTAGGTCTGTGAGACTGCTCAAGAAGCTCACGGTCCAGAGGTCTCCAAGCGACAAGGCGATGTATTTTGTGTTTCGCAGAGGCGCAGCCATCACATTGCCAGTCAACAGAGTAGTCCTTGAGGCGTTCTGACTTGAGATCTGTGCTAATGCCGTCCCCGGCTGCATCGCCATCTTCTCCGGGCAAGTGCTCAACGTGCCAGCCTCGATGGCATGTGACACAACGGAAGAGAACAATGTCCGCGTTGTTCAACAGATCAGTGGAAACGGTTGTGATTGGATCCACGCCATCGTTCTCCTCGCGAAGCTTCTCTTCTTGTCGGGCTGTCTTTTTTGCGGCAAATGGAGTGCAGGCGCGGCCGTTGACCTTACAACCCTGGCACATGCTATGAGCTGGGGCGTTGTGGTCCTTCTTCTTATACACGCCGATACAAAACTTGCATTGCAATACGAAGTCGTCCTCTCCGACCTTTGTGACCAGGTGATCTCGCGCGCTGCGAAAGCCAAGGCAATTCTTGTGGTATGATAGTGTGCAGCCCTGACAGTATACGATTTGGCCTCGGATCCTCGAGCCTCCGCAGGTATGGCAGGTTTCCATGTGCATCGAGGAAAACGCTGAGTCAAGGGGAGGCAACTGGAAGACTTCTTTGACTGAGATGACTTTTGGGATGCCTGGCGCCTTGTCTTCGATGATATAGAACGAGTCCTCGTCCATTAAGGCGTCATCCTGCATGTTGAACTTGTTCCTGGTAGACCTGAGCGACCTTCGAGGTGCTTCGAATTCGATATCGGAGTCGGCAGACTTTTGTCGCGATCTCGTAGAAGGGTTTTCCCGAAGACGTCGAGCCTGCAATCGCTTTGCCCTCTGTCGAGCTTTGTTTGGACGACCCTTCTTGGGGACGATGTCCGAAGTCACCATTTGAAAATCACCATCATCCTCGTCCGATGAAACAGGGCGAGGTTCGTGAAGCAGCTCGTCCTGGTCTTGAGAATCCCCTTGACTGGCAAATGACATGTTGGTCAAAGTGAGCTGCCTCGGTGGTCGTGCTCTGAGCGATCGAGTTGGTGCGGGAGGCGGATCTGGCTTGATGTCATCGAGTTCGTCGACTTCATCGTCGTCTGAAACAAGGGAGATGTGCTGAGAGCTTTGTCTGGTTGATTGTCTTGTTGACTCTCGAGAACGACGCGGATGGCTGGTAGTGCGCCGAGATCGAGCAGGCTGTTCGTCGCTATCGTCTTGATCGATCTCCATATGGCCTGACACGGCGGAGTCTGGATCAGTGTCCCACTCATCGTCCGAAACTCGCTTCCGCTTGTGATTATGATCGGCCATATCGCCGGTGTGTAGCCCTTCGCCTTGGCTAAACCGGGCGAAAGCGGCCTTGCCGTTCTCGAGGTTGATGAGCTCGGCAAAAGAGAGCTTGATGCAGAGTTAGTGGTTTTCTCTAAGCTGCAAAGGATAAAGGACAAATGATACGAAGATGTTAGGATAAGGAGAACAGGAGACGTAATGATAAGGATAGTTGTGATGATGGTAGAGATGAGAGAGATATGCAGGGGCGAGAAGTCGGAGAACAGGAGTTGCCTTCAAATAGGCAGAGCTAGCCTCTTAGAATTCGGCAGTGAATAACCCAAGCCCGCATCAGTAGCACCATTTTTTGTCGTAGAGAGGCTTAGAGAGCTGGAGAATAGAATGCAGCTTAGGGTCCCGCGGAGCTCAACACGTCCAAGCCGAGTTGACATTGACAGACAGCTGAATAGCCCGCCCGAGCAGGAGGTGCCAACGATGATACAATAGGCCCGCAGAATGAAGAGCATAACAGGATCGGTGTTGGAAGCATTTAGGGGATTTATTCCTACTTACCAACTCTTCCCTTCCATCTGTAAATTCAACCTGGCAGCTTATATGACCCTTCTTGTCTGGGAGCTCTGCCAATACAAGCTCGACAACCTCGCTGCTCACAACAGCATACTCCTTGCGCTTCTCTATAGAGACCTCTGGGACGGCGACCTCTATTCGGACAGGGGCTGGTTTAGGGGAAGGCGCAGGCTGGTTGGAAGGGCTGTCATCGAGTTGCATCTGGTCCTTCTCCTGGAAGACAACGGGGATATCCTCCTCCCGGACACCGCCAAAGTCTGCCATCGAGGCGTGCATCGACTGGTCGATATCCACTTCCATATCATGATGATCGCCGTTGAGAGGCCCCAGAGACTCGTAGAAATCATCGTCGCTGTCCATCGCTTGCGGCGCAGCGCATCGAGCGTCGAGCGTTCCGGGGACGTCGGCGGGGTGTTTTCGTCGGGTACTCGCAGGAGCTCGGTGAGAGGCTGGAGGATCGTGAGTTGCCAGGATACTGGAAAAGAGCTCCAGGCAGCATGTTTGGTGGAGGTATAAACTAGAAAGCAACGGGAGAGGTCCCTTGGTTGTCGTGGGAAAGATTCGCTCCGGACTGGTCAGGGAAACGCGACTCGCGGCGAGCCCACGCGTTTGTCCCATTAAACAAAGTTGTCACATTGTCCAGACGATCTTGATTCTTGTGGCCAATCAGAGCCCTGGAAGCTGCCTCACCGCTCGCTGGGGCCCCTGCAGCGGCGGGCAGAAAAAGTTTCGAGAATAGGTCTAGTAGTTGGTGCGAGAACTTCACATGCCTTCAACACCACGCTGGTCAATTAACACCATTCCGTCACAATTATCGCTGGCTAGTCACCGCGAATCCGATGCTATACCCGGCACAATTGAAGGTAGCTGCCTTGCGCCGTCCGCTTGCGACTATCCTCCGTGGCGATCAAAATCCGTCTCGAGTCCTGTCCCGCGCTGCAAGTCTCTCTGCCATTCATCGAGGAATACGCCAAACCGAGCGAGTCGAGTATGGCGGGCCGCGACCTTCCGGAGACTCGGCCGATCGTCGACATGATTCTCCAAGGTCGAATCCAGGAATGAGGGAATCCACGGGTAGGGACCGACGAGTTGCATCGAGGTTTGCAGGTCGACCCGAGGGGAGGGCGAGTGGCAGAGCATCCTCCAGTCGAGAGCCTGAGGATATTTTTGCATCAAAGTTCAACACTCGAGCCGGTGCTGCTCCAAGAAGGGGAGGCTCCGCTGGTCGAAACCCCCGGGATGACTTGGGTCCCAAGTTCTCAAAAGCCATGGATGGTGCCACTGGTTGGCGCCAACAACAAAAGCTACGGAAGAAACTCGCCAAGAAGAAGGAAGAGGAGGAAGCCGAGGACGAAGACTACCGCAAGACCCGAAGAAAGCGATTTACCGACTCTGATTCCTCCTTTGGCAAGAAGAGTTTAGTTTACCGACTGAAGTACGGCGATCTCAAAGAAACCGCCGCCAACCTAGAAGTACAAGACTTCGTCAGGCCTGTATCGTTCCGCGATGCAAAACGCGACCAGGCACGGAAGGCACTCATCCACGCCAATTCTCCTTTCGACCAGGAATCC
This sequence comes from Neonectria punicea, assembly GCA_037954315.1. Taxonomy (NCBI): domain Eukaryota; kingdom Fungi; phylum Ascomycota; class Sordariomycetes; order Hypocreales; family Nectriaceae; genus Neonectria; species Neonectria punicea. The sequence continues at coordinate 17,343 of JAZAVJ010000420.1, read as the reverse complement.
AAGGGGCCGGACCGCAGAAGCGACAGAGATGAAGACGGGCGACCGGACCGCAGAGACGATCGAGGTGATGACAGGCGAACCGAGCGAAGAGGTGATCGAGATTATGATAGGCGAACTGAACGCGGAAGCGAGGGTGACGGAGGATTCCGCGGTGCCTCGTTCCGGGAGCCTAGACGATTCGAGCGAAGACCCGACAATGACCGGGGATTTCGCGATACGTCGGCTTCAATGCGTCCTCGACAATCAGAACGACGAAGCGAGGGCGATTGGGAACATGATGACGATAGGTCTCCGGCTCGCGGACGCAAGAAGGAGATGATGCCAATGACGCTCAAGTATACGACTGCCGCATCACAATTCCTGTACGGGAGAAACGTTGTGAAGGCAGCTCTCGAGCAAGCGAGGCGGAAACTCTACAACCTCTACATTTACGGCGGTGAGAACCGAATGGACAACAAGGACAACACAACTATGACTCGGCTGGCTAGGAAACACGGAGTCCCCGTCACCATTGTGCCTAACCACGAGCAACGCATCATGGACAAGATGAGCATGGGTCGGCCTCACAACGGCTTTGTCCTCGAGGCATCGCCGCTTCCGCAGCTGCCCATTAGGTCTTTGGGCAGGCTGGAGGAGACTCCGACTCGATTGGGGTTCCACGTTGAGCTAGGTTTCCAGATGAAGGAGGATGAGGCCATCAACGGTAAAAACACTTTCGTCCGACGGGCAAACGACGTCATGCCGAAGCCTTTCGTCCTGTTGTTGAATGAGATTATCGACCCCGGAAACCTTGGAGCCATCCTCCGTACAGCAAGCTATCTGGGCATTGATGCGGTGGGTATTACCAGTCGTGGCTCCTCGGCTCTGACGCCCATTGTGCTCAAGTCAGCCGCTGGTGCGGTGGAGGAAATCTCGCTGTTCACCGTGGAGGATCCTCTCACCTTCATCGAGGAATCGGGCAGGGCTGGATGGAAGAGCTTCGCCGCCGTCGCGCCACCCGACCGGAAGCTGGTCCGAAAGCATGGCAACAAGTTCATGTCTACGGATGCGATCGAAGGCAAGAGCCCCCTCAACGAGTACCCGTGCCTCCTCATCATGGGCAACGAGGGACATGGTTTACCCAGGGATCTCAAGGTGGCCGCTGATTACGAGCTGTCTATCCCGCGGTTCGTACAAGGCTTCTGCGTGGACAGTCTGAACGTCAGTGTTGCCACTGGAATTCTGTGCCATTCCTTTGTCAAGGACGTCGAGGTTGGAGGGAAGTTTGAAGAGGAGATTGTGGACAAGATCGAAGAGAGGGTGGTTCAAAAGGAGGTGAAGAAAAGCGTCGAGAAGGGCGTCACCAACCAGACAAAACAGATTATCGATCTGGTAGCGAAGTTGGGGTTGGAGGGGAAGACGGAAGAGGCGCCGCAAGACAAGATCGAGGAAGCGAGTCTGGAGGAACAGCATGACACTACCCAAATGAAGATGGAAGAAACGACTCAAGTGGAAAAGGAAGACACCATCGAAACGAAGACGGAAGAAACGACTCAAATGGAGGGGGAAGAAACGCCTCAAGAAGAAAAGAAGCCCGAGGTCAAGAAGCTCAAGGAAAAGAAGCCAGAGGCGGACACGGACTTGGGCTTCTAAACCAACATGTACCACCACACATCATGACAACACTACACCCATGTATAACATCCAGGATCTGGTCGGCATGTAATCATGAGATATGAGCGGCGCTTATGTAGAGTAAGATCTTGTACAATACGACAGCTACGTATAGACGTTCGCTTGACATCTAGGGAATAAATACAACTCCAAAACACTAACGTTCCAGTCCTCTTCGGTGCCAAAATGTGGCTGCTTACCCTGGCACTCCGCAGTTCATTCTGGAATATTACCCATTCAGGCTGACGCAGGCACAACGACGACAGCGTGCATGACGTCGCCAGAACTGTCCCCACGAGACCAAACCTGAACTGACTTTTGCATTCACGTCGCATCGTCGGTGGCCCATTTCTTGGCAAATTTCCGACTCGCACCGGCAAAAAGGAAGCCATTCCCAAATCCAGTGTTTTTTTTTTCTCGTGCAGTTCCGCGCCTTTGTTCGGCGGTGAACGCTTCACACACCGATTCTGGCATGCAGGGCGCCAGGTTCGAGCGTCGCCCAGCCACCCAATTGTTTACCAACGGGACACGAGCGGCCATGCCACATCATCAGGCAAGACATCGACGTCAGGCCGTTCCCCCACTGTCATGATATTAAAATCCTTCGAGCGGAAAGAAGCTGCACATTTTTTTTCTTTTCGCCTTGACGAGGCTACCAAGTTAAGCAGCAGACAGTGAGTGCGTCGAGTTTAGAGGCCGCGAAGCACTGCCGGAGCTTCCTTACGGGGCTTTCCCAAACACTTCCTTGGGCAGCGCCAGAACAAGACGCCGCAACCATGAAGCCCTTTTCGAAGCTATTCGCACTTCCGGCATCCCTCCTCATCCTTCTATCGCACGCCGCCGCCGATAACTCCGCCCCAACAGCGATCAAGAAGCTCCCGCCCAGCTCCAACGAGAAGCTACTAGCCGAACACCTCGCCTTCGCCGCCATCCCCATCCTCTCACCCCGCGACGCCGCCGCAGCCGCCATCTCGTTCCTCAACTCGCAAGACGGAGCTCCAGACGGAACGACACGCTACCACCCCGCCTTCGCCCGCCACTTCGACGACGCCGAGTACAACGTGCTGCGCCGCGCCGCCGAGGCCTTGGCCCTGCTGCACAGGAGGGAGGGGTGCCCGAGCGGGTTCAACAGCTGCTCCGATATCGAGGCCTCCAACAAGTGCTGCCAGGACGGGACGTATTGCGTCGCTGTCGAGGATTCGAGTGTTGGAGGCGTAGCTTGCTGTCCTGAGCAGGCGTCGTGCGGTGGAGGCGTTGGTGCTTGTCCCTCTGGTGCGACGAGCTGCTCTGAGGAGCTCGGGGGTGGATGCTGTATTCCGGGTTATGTATGCGAGGGCCTTGGTTGTGAGTTGCCTGACCATGATGCTCCGTCTCGATGTGAATGCTGACCAGGATCCAGGTGTCCCGAGTGCTTCCGCAACACGCAGCACAGTCGTTCAGACCTCGGCCGAAGAGTCGACTCGGGTGAGCACCACTGAGCAGGCATCCGAGTCAGAGGAGCCAACTACTACACAGGTCACCACCGAAGCCGAGACGACAGAAGTCGAGACAACATCTGACGAGGAAACGACTTCCACCGAAACTGCCACCGGAACTGCTACCCGAACCGCCACCGGCGCAGCTCCATACCGCCCAATCTCCTCAGCAACAGCCTCAGAAACCAACAGCGCCGACACGCAAACCGGCTGTCCCACGGGCTACTACGGCTGTCTGGCCACGCACGGCGGCGGCTGCTGCCGCACCGACCGGGACTGCAACACGTACGACTGCCCGGCGCCGTCCACGACCATCGTCTCCGGCGGCGCCACCATCGTGATCCTCGCCACGGACGCGCCGCCCGCCGCCGCCGACGAGGCCACGTCCACCTGCGCCGACGGCTGGTTCCTCTGCGGGAGGGACGCCGGCACCGTTGCCGGTTGCTGTCCGAGCGACTACGATTGCGGCACGGCGAGCTGCTTCACTTCCTCGGCTAGCCAGACGGGCAAGGTGCAGAAGGAGTTCCCGAAGGACGACTCCGCTGCAAGGGGGGGTGCGCCGTGGGTGGTGCTGGGAGGTCTCGCGGGGGCCTTGTGTCTCATGGTAGCAATGTAAGGGACGTGACGACGGGGTCCAGATCATTAAGGACAGGTACCTACGCATACAAGGTAAATATGGGCTCGGGGGAGCCGGACCAGGTCGGGCCGGACGATGTTGGAATGAATTACGTTTGACAAGACAATGATACCCACGTATCAAGATAATAGATGAGAGGTACCATTGGACATGGCCGACATGGGCCAGCGGTAGCAGATGGATCACGATGTACTCTAGAAGACTCCAATTGGCACAATGTATCGACTTCTTTTGCATTGATTTGACTAAGATCCTTTTTTCCTACAAAGGATGGGCTACTTTCATCATCATATTCTTTTCGAAATGTGATGGTCTGCTTCTACAATCTCCATCGTTCTTCATCATCAATCGTTCATCAACATCGTCAAATACGCCCCAGGATGCGTCCCTTTGTGCTCCATTCTTTACTCGGGCATGTGAGAGAAGGGCTTCTCCAAGTGCTCCTGGCAGAAGGGAAGCTTGCCGACAGTCCAGATCTCGGTATCCTAGTGAGTTGTGTCAGTAACTTTTCAATTCGAAGGTTTACTAGGGAACAAAAGCAAGGAGAAAAGACGTACAGGCTTGAGCTTCTGCTTCAGCTCGGTCTCGAAAGTGCCAGCCTTGAGGGCAATGATCTCGGGGGCGGCATCGGGGTCGTGGGCGATGGGGGAGCCGCACTCGGAGCAGAATAGGCGGTGGACGACCTTGCCCGAGGAGCCCTTGGTGCCAGAGTAGGTCTTGACGGGGCCGTTGATGGTGAGCTTGTCCTTGAGGACGACAGCGACGAGAGCTAGAAGCAGGCAGGTCAGTCGGTTAGAACTCTTCTAACAGGAAAGCCATCATTCGTGGGAATCCAGGAGTATCCATGGTTGAGCACGTACAGTAGGTAGAACCGCTCTGGCGCTGACAGTCGTCGCAGTGATCGTAGCCGACGACGAGAGGCTCGTCCATATCAACCGTGTAGGTGACGGCCTTGCAGAGGCAGTGTCCGGCGATAGGCATGTTGATTATCTGGGTCTTTGGACAAGAAGCTGTTTGGAAGGGAAGAGAAGAGTCAACAATGGTGTAAAATGTCGAGACAGGTGTATGGAAGGTGGAAAGAGTGAAAGAAAGAGGAGAGCTCGTGAAGCTTTTGAGGGGCTCTAGCGGGGTAAGGATGGCATGTACCTGATGAGACTGCAGCGAGCGATTGGAAGCTCAAAACGGTGGGGCAGCAATTGGATGACGTTGAGGAGTCCGGCTCAAAAGCGACGGGCTAGGCTTTTGACGATTGGGCGAGAGGGGAGGTGAGACTCAAGATGGAAATAGATAGGCGTGGGTGCGAACTCAGTGGAGGAGATGCCCGGCTTTATGAAGTCGTCGCTGCGTCGGCTCATCGGGATGTCCTGGTTCGAGGTACGGTTGCGACGGAACTGCTCGTTCCTTTCGTCAGCCTGAGCTCATTGTACCCACACGAAGACCCCAGCATCAATCTAGCTCGGGGAGCTGTGATTTGGCATGTAGCTGCAGGAGCTTGTTAGTGGGCGTCGTGAGGCCGGGCGGTCGAAAGACACCTCCGCTAGATCTCGTCTTAGTGCTGGTACGACATGTCCGGAGAGGCATTCTTGGGTCACTTACCCACTGAGCCCCGGGCCAGGATTCATGACAAGATTCATGCAGGTTCTTGTCTAACCGCCCGCTGTGTCGGACAAGAAACAAGCGAGGCCAGCCATGTGTCAATTGCGTCGAAGCCATTGTCCACAGCCAACCATCCACGCTCATCCTTGATGAAGCGGCCAGGGTGCGGGGCCCAGAATTTGGAATTATCGATCAACACCAACGGAGCGTTTTCTCTAGTTAGTGGCTGACGGACGATGCCGCCAGGGTACATGGTTAGTTATCTCTTCCTTTCGACCAGCTCCATCAAGCTCCCTTGCACCACAACATGTGTTCCGAAGAATCCGTGCGCTGGTAGCACTGTACACATGGGACGAGAATAATTCCAATTAACTGTTAGCAATGATGATTGAAAACGACTGTAAGCAGCCATCATAGCTGACCATCCTGAGCGGGGGGTTCGTCATCGCCGAGCTTAGCGATCCCAAGCGAAGCAATGACATCCAGTGGGGGCGCATCCAATTGCCAGTTTGGGCGTTGCTCGTTCAGGAGACGGTCTTGATCGTCTCGTTGATGAGAGACACAAGTACCCATGATGCCCCGGCTCTAGCGATAAACCCCATCAACCCAAGAAGTTCTATGCTCCCAAAGGCAACGCGATCGGCGATGAACAGTCGAGTCACGGCCAATCTGTATGCTCTCTTCAGTCGTACATCGTCCTGTTCCAAGACAAACGCATCCATCGATGACATGCGAAAGTCTCGAATGTCCACCGCCGTGTGCGTAGTTGGCGATGCAGTTGCAGCAGAGGTAAGCGGCCGCTGGATTTTCTCGGGTCGGTGTCGCAGGTTCTTCATCAACAGGAAGCAAAGGAAGTCGACGAGGTTCGACGCATGCAATGGCGGTGCGGCCTTCTTCAGGAAGATCTTTGGTAATAGCTCGGGCTTGTCGACCCAGACAGTGCAGCTTTCGACCAACTCACTGAACATGGCTTCGAAATCGTGGGCGTAGTGCACAAAGCGCGAATAAAATACCGGTGTCAGTATCTTGATCTCCATGTGCTCTGCATTCTTCGGGGTTGTAATGGACGAAGGAGAATGGAAGGTTTCCTCAGCAGGTCCTGCGATCCCGCTTGGGATATACTTGACAAACATAGAGCTAGGAGATTGCTCGACAAGGTGTTGAAGATACTTTCGAAACACCTCTTCCAATTGTTTTTCTGCGCTGTCGGCAGCGCGCCCCATGCTCTCCTTGAGCGGTTCTGGACGATACCACACATGGAGCCCACGCTTGAAAAACAAAAGAGCGGCCTCTTTGACGATTCTTGAGAATGTGACAAATCCAACCGAAAACCAGTCGGTGAGGAACCTCACTTTTTGGGCAGCACTCATGGTACTAGGTTCGATAGCCTTGCCTTCCGAGAAGAGTCGCGCAACAAGTTTAGGGTGCCCCTTGGATGACACCAAGTTTATCGTAACGTCGATCCCGAGAAAGCCTTGCATATCGGGGCCGAGAGGGTCACTCGCGAGGAGGGAATAGGATCCCTGCCGAGAATTGAAAGGGGATACGTGAAAATCCTTCTTCCAGGCAGCCTTGACCCGGGCACGGGATGGCTCTTGTCCCTCGGGTGCAACAGGGTCCTGAATGAGCTTGGCCTCCGCCTCGAAGTCTCTCTCGACTAGGTACGGGCGCCTTTCACCAAAGGTGTTGTTGACCTCGAGCACAATAGCTGAGAGGACCCTTTCCCGGGAGTAGAGGAACCAAAACGAAACAGGGTTGAAGTGGTAACCAAGGAACCTGGCAGCTGTGACGAGGTACGCATGGGGGTACTGCGATGGGTCGGCATCCTGCTTTGAAGTTAGCATTGGTTCAAATGCGTGCTGTTTGCTAACGAACCTGAGACCGGAGGTAGTTATCCAACTTGCCACGCAGACCAAGGTCAGCATCTCCTCGCTGGAGGTAGTCGGCAGGGTCTACATCGAACCAAGCTCGAGGGCTGGAGATGAAAGAAAGCCAGGACCTGGATGCATCAGACACATCGGCGGAAACCATGCCATTGGCACTTCCTGAGAAGCCGACGGGAACTCCCACGACAAGATACGAGTACGCGAAAGAATGCCTCTTGGGGAAGAATCGGGTGTGTGATGTACGACTAGGAATAAGGTACGAGCTACCCAAACCATCCCAAGTCGCAACACTGTCTGTAGACGTCCATCTCTGGATTCGATGGGTCATAAGTAGGGCCGTAAAAGCAAGCCCAGCTAGCAGACTAATTTGTTGGATGCCAACCTCTGGGAGGAACGAGGTCAACACTGAACCGTGCTGCCAACCTACCAAGCTGAGGACAATACCCAGGTCGAGGATGTGGCCAGAAAACAGGAAACAGGTCGACACAAGACAGGCAAGACCAACGAGAAGAGTCGAGGAGATTCGGCCCTGCCGTAGTAGCCGGTCGAGGTAGTCTCCGGCGAGGACCACCGGCAGAAGCGGCGAGTCCTCGGACATTCCGTCCATGAGATTGGGGAGTGTATTCTCAGGACATGCGCATTATTGATCCAGGAAAGTCGGATAACAGGGCTCTCCAATTTGGAGAAGAGGTCTTAGACGGGGAAGAAAGAGGAGAAGTCGGAAGGCGAGTCAGAATTGGAGAGCTACTATATCTCATACAGATGACGGGAGGCATGTGTCCATCAAGGTGCCAGCCATGGTACAATATGCTCTCAGAATCGCTACTGCAAGAGTGGACTTAGTCATCACCTATTGGTTGTTCTGGAACTCAAGTGTAAACGCATCGCCCATCACAGCTCGCGGGTCCCGCACTTGTCGTCATCACTTTTGAGGGTCCACGGAGTCATGCCGAGAATTGAATTCCCGTTGGCTTCTTATGTCAGCCGGAAGGGCAGAAGAGAAACAGGCAAAAATAAATACTGCAAGGGCAAGGATCGGGACTGGGACGACCGGCATCACCGAATGCGATCTCCGACTCTCCGACTCTCCGAATAGAGAGGGAGCTGAGGCAGCCCGCAACTACGGCCCAACGGCCTTCGCCTTTGTTACGAATAACGCAGTGACATACGAATGCACGTCTAGCACCTTCCACAGAGGCCGCCTCGCCGTCCGATGAGTGAGCCGGGCAGCGAGTAGGTACCTAAATTACCGGACTCAACGCCTTGTAACTCCAGCCACTCGGTGGCGCTGCACAGCCTTAACTGCAGCCAAACGGAGAGCCCACCGCCCACCCCCGCCAAATTCCCTTTCAGGCCATCCTGTCCCGCCGATTGACTCAGGCCCCCGCGAGGCATTCCATCAGCTTCTCCATAAATTCTTCCCTCTCGGCCTTTATCTCTGCCCTCGACTCCTCCAGAATCAACAACCGTTACCGCCTCAACTTTTCGCACTCGACCTCACGAACGCCACAGTTCCATTCCGCTGCAATACCCTCTCGCCTTCACCAACCACCACCCAAACCAACCGCAAATATGTCTGAGGACTGGGATGCCGTCACCAAGATTGGAAGCCGCGCTCGTGGCCCTGGTGGCGACCGCGAGACCGTTGTTCGAGGAAAGTCTGCTCTCAACGCCGCCCAGCGAGCCGGTGGTGTCATCGGCACAGAGAAGAAGTACGCTTCTGCCAACGCTGTAAGTCTCTCCTGATGACCTCCCTTGCTCTCGTTCTCGCGTGGGCTCGGGTCTCCCCTCCATTATTACCGCTGCCCCACCAAGAGATGCGTGAGGCTTTGTTCGCCATCGCATTCGTCGAAAAGCTATCAACTGATAATTATTGGCTTCCAGGTCTCCAAAGGCGGAGACGGCCAGCGTCTGACCAAGGTCGACCGCTCCGACGACATCATCAAGCCCAACACCGTTGGCAAGGAGGTCGGCGATGTCATTTCCCAGGCCCGACAGAAGATGGAGCCCAAGATGACCCAAAAAGACCTCGCCACCCGCTGCAACACCACCCAGTCCATCGTCGCCGACTTCGAGCGCGGTACCTCCACACCCGACCAGAAGATCCTTGCCTCTATGGAACGGGTGCTCAATGTCAAGCTGCGCGGCAGTGACATTGGAGCTCCCAAATTCGCCAACAAGAAGAAGTGAGCGACCAATAAAGGCGGGATAAACTGTAAGAAAGCGCACCAGGGCCGAGTCGAGCGTGGCGGAATGATATTCTCGGCTGAGAAACCGGAAGTTTCGTATGGGGCAGTCACGATATTTTATGACGGGTGCATGAGACTCGATTACCTAGACGGGTGAGATTGGATGGCGATAGCGGAGGAACGGTTTTTGGCTGCTCGACACAGATGCTCCCTCTTCTTGGGAACACTGATGATTCCTCAATCAAATTATCAATTTGAACCAGAATACCCGTCGAACATGCACAATTTGGATACAAATGAGTGATATCCATGCGGTACTGAGGCCTCAACGTCCGGGCCGAACACGGTGGGAAAATGTGGCCTCCAAGGGGCATTATCGGCAGACAGGACCAACATTGTCTCCTGTAGATCTTTGTTCATCTTCGGGTTGCTCCCAAAAGGCGCAACCCATATATTGGGTCGTGCAGTAGGGGTCCAACCTTTGCAACCACCACCAACCTCAATCTGGTTGTATCATGTGTTAGGCACCCAACGCGGGGCGAAGGATGGAACTTTGGGCTGGCGGTTCCGTACTAATTCGGCATGCTACAACGGGTATTCAAAGCGGCGCCTCCGACACTTCTCCCTCGCTATTTGCAATGACAGACTCGTAAGAGTTGAACATATACAGTACTGGGTGGGTATTTCTAGAATCCCAATCCACCTAAGCTATTTGAAGCATTCAATGTCTTTCCACTGCGGGTCGTCAGTTCATGAGACTGAGGCTTGATTTAGACCTGGACTCGGCCCCAATCAGGCCACCATCAGGAATCACTGAATAGACCTTACTCTCGCAGTAATAGTGATCAACATTACTCACACCGCAGACTTATGCTTCAGCTGCCTCGGTGTCTAAACCCGGAACTTTCGGGGACACCTCCTGAACGTTATACAAGTACAAGACTACGCTTAAGTCGAAGTGCAGTGACCCAGATGATCAGACAAGGCCATAGTTGAGACCTCGAGAGTTCACTATTGAAATAAAACTTCTGGTCTCAATGCAGTATTTTAGCACATTAATGGTTAGTGTGTTAACCATATTCCCGTGCTCCGAATACTGGCATGCTGGCGTCTATCAAACTACACGTCGGAGCCCTCAAAAATAAAACAGGAGAGAGGGAAACATTCAATATGCGCCAAAGAGTACGGGTAGGTATTGCTCCAAAAATACGTAAAGTTCAACGTCTTCTAAAACCCAGGGCTTCCAGGTAAACAGAGTCTTGAGCATTCGGGTTTAAGTCAAGACAGGCTACAGGGTAATATTTTGAGAAGGTTTCCATGTTCTCGCCAAGTTTCAATCGTCTAACAGCTATGCGCCCATCATAATAGTCATTCCATACACCGTTGCGCCAGATTATGCCGACACCTTTGGGCTATACTTTGTTGCCGCCTTATCAAATAGGGCACTCTTCTCCTGAAGGTCCGTCAGGAACTGATGGTCAGGGCTGACCTGCTCGAGGATACTGGAAAATGTAAGTAACTGTTCGTCAAGTCAAGTGGTGAAACATACTCAATCTGCTCCGATGCGTCGTTTCCGGCAATGACGTTCAACACCAATAGGTTGGCGATGGCATCGGCGTGCTTGGGATCCTTCTCGAGAGCTTGCTCCAGCGCGGCCTGGGCCTCCTCTGTTCTGCCAAGGTGCAACTCGCAAACTGCCTGTGAGACGAGAGTTCGAACTGACGAGGTAGAGGGGGCTTGAGCGAGCTCTTCGAATACGTAGAATGCCTGTTGGTACTTCTCTCCGCCCTAGATAGGATTAGCACACGTCTAATTGAAGGAGGGCAGCCGTACAACTCTCAAGCCAACCCATGACTCTGCCAAGTTCACCAGCAGACTATCCTGGGCCCATCGTCGAGCGCCGGTAACTTCCTTGAGGGCGAGGTCGGTCCGGTTTTGTTGCAGGTGGATCTGGGCAATCAGGGCGACGGCATCAACTAGGTGACAGGTTAGCACAGTCCAGGGCCAGAGCAGATGTAGAGCCCATGAACATACGGCTTCCCTGGTGTTGCGACAGTAGCGCAAGTGCTTCCTCGGGCTTGCCAGAAGCCTGGAGCAAAGTTCCACCGACGATCTGGACAGTCGTATTGTCAGATGACGACGAAACTAGCGATTCGATCGTCTTCAGCGCAGAGTCGGTCTTTCCCAAGCTGTATTCGGCGAAAGCTCCCAGAGCCTGCAGATCGGGCTCCTGCTCCCCCTTCACATCGGCGAGAACATCTTGGGCCTGGCCAAGGGCAAGTCGAGCTCGAAGGGTGAGGACGCGCACGGGCAGGGCGTTGTCAGGGGAGAAGGTCGAGGTATCGAAGTCAACAACTTCCTGGTACTGGCCCTGGTGGAAGTGGTTGTGGATGTTGATCAATTCGCCCTCGGTTGAGTAGGGATCCATCTTGGCGGCGGTTGTGAATATGGCTGTATCTGGTAGAATGCGGTTCCGTCCCGTCGCTAAAGAACACCTTGGTGATGCTGCCAGCGAGATTCAATGGTGGGGTCCTCCTTTCGTGTGGCCCGAGCTTCCAGTGGAATGCACGTAGCCTCACCGAGGTGAGGCGCTGCCGTTGACGCCCCGTAAATCAGGCCGCACTCGTGGCTGGTGCACTCGTGAACCACACCGCCCGATCAGGCATGGCGCCTACCCTAGTTGCCCACAAAGCGAGAAATCACCAAAACCTCCAAATTTCGCACTGACTTCGGAACTTCGCATCACCAAACACCCAAGAGAACGGCACCCGCACAACGTCGTCAAAATGGTACGTCGAAACAATCATCCAAAAGCCCTTGCCACTCTCAAATAGAGAGACGCACGTACCCTTTACCCTTTAGAGCAAATGCGACAGTCGACCGCCCGCACGATGACAGTCTTGAATTGGGAGGTGGGATGAAGTTTTGAGGCGACAGCACAAAATGATCTTGCGCGACCATCGAACATCCCGCTACGAACAACGAACACCCTTGAACTCTCCCGCCATCAAGAGCACGCGAATATCATTGACTCCGACACCCTTTCAAGACTGTCTCATGCGGAAGGCGATGACCTCTAACGGGTTGGATGCGTGCTGGTTGGACGCACATTTTACAGACCACTGACTCGATGACCCAACAGGTCAACATTCCCAAGACGCGAAACACCTACTGCAAGGGCAGGGAGTGCCGCAAGCACACGCAGCACAAGGTCACCCAATACAAGGCTGGCAAGGCCTCCTTGTTCGCCCAGGGAAAGCGACGATACGACCGAAAGCAGTCCGGTTATGGTGGTCAGACCAAGCCTGTCTTCCACAAGAAGGCCAAGACTACCAAGAAGGTCGTGCTGCGATTGGAGTGCGTCAAGTGCAAGACCAAGCTGCAGCTGTCGCTGAAGCGTTGCAAGCACTTCGAGCTCGGGTATGTGATGTATGGATACTCGAGAAACGTCCGGATGCTAACAACCTTTCTAGTGGTGACAAGAAGACGAAGGGTGCTGCTCTTGTGTTCTAAGTGCAATCTGTTTGGGGTCACCATTTCTCATGCTTCTCCTTGGCGGCATTCGGGCATCATGGACACTGGCGAAGGGAGGTACATGTCCTCGTTTGAGGAGTGTTTCATAGGGAGTGGATAAAAAAAACATATCTGTGACTGCATTTTTTTATACTTGCTTCCCTACATGCACGAAGTGAGAGGTTATGAGGCAACGTTCATCAGGATCAAAGGAAGCGGCGTTTTCTCGGTGCTGTCCAGCGTCGAATCCACTTCGCCTTCAAGGTTATTATGCAGACAAACAAGACTCATGAGCATCGGCGCTTTGGTTCAGCATTCAAATGTGGTGATTCCATGCTCTTGTCTACATCTATCCTCATCTATAAGCCCTATCACGTGGCTAATCTAGAAACCTTCTCCAAGCATGATCGTGCGGCCACCTCCATACCAAAGGGCGCCGTTTCGAGCGTCAAGTCCTCTCTCTTGGCCGACCACCCACTCTCCAACGAACTCGGAGTCCGGGTTATCCCAGACCTCCTTCTCCAGCCACGCATTGATGCTGTCTATGGCCTTGATCCACTTGGCCCTCTTCTCGGGCGTGTCGTGATCGTTCTCGTTCAGGTATCGACCAAGGGTGATGTGAGCACTGGGAACTTGGTATCTCGACCCGATCTCAGTACCGGTCCCCTGGATCTGGTCGAAGACGTCGCGCCGGAGGTGGTGGTAGGTGTACTCGTCGCCCTCCGTGATGCCCTCCTTGATAACGGGACCAACGGGGTCGGGTGAGAGCGGGGACTCTCCCGCAGCAGGAACGAAAGAGAGGGCAAAGGCGGATAGATCATATGAGATCATGGGCTTGACAATTCGCGACCTATGCGAGAAGGGATAGTTCACGGTATGCGCGATGTGCGGCCGCAAGGCAGAGACCAAAGCGGCAATCTCCTCTGGGGTCTTGGAGAATGCGACTTCCAGCGCGGTCATGTGCATTCTCTGTGTAGGCATGAGCCAAATTTCTATCAGGGACGTTAGCAGCCATGTTACGAAGCACTTCGGTCAACTTACCGGGAGCAGCATTCTTCAACAACTCCTGGACCTTTGCCGCCAGCCTGATGACGTGGTCAGGCGGTCTGGCCCAGATAACGAGACAGTTGCGCTCATCGCGAAACCCCGGCTGGATAGTCGGAACTTCCAACCTTAGAAGATACTGGTCAATGATCAGCTCTTCGAAGTCGGAAGCCAGGAACTTCTCCTTCTGCCGGGCATTGCGCTTCGTGCGGTGGGCGGAGTAGAGAGATTGGATCTCGGACTATCAGCGAGGCTTTGGGTCAGTGGTCGCACTGCATCAAGCGGGTTCGGTGCCTTCACTAACGGGGTTGTTGTTGCAGGCGTTGATCAGAGCCGAGTAAGGGTTCTCTCCGGGCTTAAGTACAATGCCTGAGAGGTCCTCGAGCTTGTTTTTGGCGTCTGTGAGAGGGAGTTGCCCAGCCATGGTGAAGAGCGAATGCGGATGTTGATGAGCCACTGGAATTGTTCACAGCAATCCGTTACGACTTATACTGCTCGCGAGAAATGCTGCGATGACTCTGTAGTGGGGGTTGGTCAATTTCAGGAAATTAGAGTCTCTTCAGCTTTCTCGGCTGCAGCTATTAATAAAGACACTTGTAATTATCACAATGGCTATGCTGAGCCTGGAAATGCCCATTCGAGGCAGTGCCGGATGACTAAGCTGGTTGACTCGATGGGGGCCTCGTAGGCGCACAGCCGGCTGTGCAAATAAGATCACGTGCTTAGCCGCACAGCCGGCTGTGCGATTAAGATCCGTCATGTAAGCCGGATACAGGTGTGTAGGATGTGTGTGTGTAATATCTCTCTTGCACACGCGTATCACGGCTTTTCTTGATACAATTGAACAGAGGGACTACTTTCCTAGACAGCTAGCTATCCAATGCACATCGGGTGATTTCCTGGCAGTGCATCAGCGCTCCAAGGGCCGCAATACATTGTCACTGCACCACATCCGTAACAACATAAGTCATTCACACACATCATACAATATATAAAGCAGGGCTTTACCTCCTAGAAGAAGCTCTCTATTCCTGCATCAAACATTATCGTGAAGATGTACAACCGCAACCAAGGCCAGCATCAGAACGCTCAAAGCGTCCCCATCTACGTAGATAACACAGCAACGCCAGCAGGGCCTTTACCGGTAAATAGCAACAACCAATTTATTCTACGGCCTATTGCCAATAACCAACAAATACAGCCCCCAGCCCGCCTTCCTCATACATCAGCAGTCCCGTTCCCTGTTGAGTATTGGAGATCTTATACTACCTTGCCAACAGATCCAACCTCTCCTACTAGGCTCTATGCAGACCCCCAGGCGCTTGCAAGAGTCCAAGCCACTCAATATCCTCCTCAAGGGCAGCCTGTTACTACAGAGGTGCTGCCATTTGGATATCAGCTTACGGGAGAGTGGCATATTGGGTATTTTAATAACATTCTTCAACAACAGCAACAGCGCCTGGTTCCAGATACAATGCCTATGTGGACTCGTAATCGACTTCAAACTCTTGATGCTTCATATCGTAATATGAACATCACAGTCCCAGGCACAACCTGGCCAACAGCTGCTATAGGGATGACCTACAACCTGCCAAATCTCCGGGCAATAGAGGGCTCGGGAATATATGTTTGGAACATTGATCCAAATGGATATGTTCAGTGGATGTGGCAGGGAATACAGTGATATCATCAAATAGTTCAATAAATGTAATATCACGTTATTATTCCTACATCTCTAGTTATCATATGCATGACTACTAAGCCTACTTAACTCTACATATGAACTCAGCCACAACCACATCAAATCAAGCCATTAGATCATCATACCTATACTCGGAGATTCTCCTTTTCTTTCTCTTCCTAGTGATATATTACAGTTGCATTCCCTATTGCCCTTTCCCATTTTAGCATGGGGCATTCTTATCGCTGTACCATCTCTCCTGTAATTGAAGATCCCTCTCAGCTGCATCCCAGATATCTTGCATACCTCGCCGCGCCGAGAAAGGCTGCTCTGCCATCTCTTTCCCTACATTCTGCTCAACCCGCTCATTCTCAGCTTTATCCCAATCAAGATAACTCATCATCTCCTCCTTAGTCCAGTCTCTAATGCTGCTTTCTGCCCTGCAACGACTCCCCATTTGCTTGAAGTTGAGGCACCAGTCATATTCTGCTTTGCTATAACGTAGAGGTAGCCCCATTGCTTTCCGGTATTGTTGGTTGGTCTTATAGGCTCCCCGAGGTAATGTAGTAAACCAGGCCTCTCTTGCTTCTTTGTATCGTTGGAAGATAGCACGGGGGTCATCAGCTCGTAGTGTAGGGACTGCTACTGTATTTGCTGCTATGACAGTTGCTAGTCCGGCTGTAGAAGGAGACAGCACATGAGTTGTTGTATGTGTTGTTGTATGTACTGTTGTGTGAGCTACAGTCTCGGATACTGTAGGGGATCCTACTAAGGATGACGGGGATAGCGAGCGGGTTACAGAGCGAGAAGATGTATATGATGTTGTATACGTTATTGTAGTGGTTTGGGCGGGAGCTTGCAATAGATGTTCAAAGCGTAAGGGGCATGCTTTAGACCTCATTGTGTGGCCAAGCTTATGACATCTTGAACACATTGGCTGTGCCTTGGGTTGTGCTGCTTTCTCTACACATTCAAATGCAGAGGGCTCGCGCTGTGTGCTTGTTAGCGGTAGCTTTGAACTAGCCGCTAGGCGATCGAATTGCTTGTGAGGCTCGATGATGAGCTGGGGGGTTCCTGAGCGTTGGAGATGCCAATGTGAATGGAAATGATGTAGTTGAAGGGGTAGACTTTGCACCAGCAAAGGCTGAAGGGTATGAGCGCATGGCAGACCAAGAGTCTTAGTGAAGATCTCTGTACATGCAGGATGCTCCTTTAATAGCCGTTCCCGCTGAGTCTCAACCTTCCGTAGGGCTTCACGTGAGATCCAACCACGGATATTACCGTACAAGACCCCAGATAGCTCAAGAGGTGTGCTGATCTGCTGCTTAGCTTGGTTGGCTTTGAGTTCAGTAAGCTGGTTTGATAGAACAAGCTTGATGATCCTCCAGGCCTCAAAGAGGTCAGCTTGCGAGGTTTTCAAGTGACTCTTGACAAGCCGATGAATGCCTTCAGCTCTTGATGTAACGAATTAAGGCGTGGCAACTGGAATTGATATCGTAGAAGCTATTGATCGTTGAATTGAGGGGTCAATTTGCTAATTTGTGGTATGTGACCCCTTTTCTTACTTACATAACGGATCTTAATCGCACAGCCGGCTGTGCGGCTAAGCACGTGATCTTATTTGCACAGCCGGCTGTGCGCCTACGAGGCCCCGACTCGATGAGACTCG
>JAZAVJ010000042.1:0-205869 GCA_037954315.1 Neonectria punicea | reverse complement strand
ACTAGGACACCACCCCTGGCTGGATGGCATGGACCCGGGTCACCAGTTAATTGACTAGTCTCGGTAGCAACGCGCGGGTCGGTCCAGGGCCAAAAAAAAACAAAAGGCGACGGGGCGGGCTGCCAATCCAGGGCTAGCACCGCGAACCAGCGCGTGGCGGGCTAGGAGGATATTCTACGATTCGAGGATGAAGGCGGGCTTTTTCTTTTTTTTTCGTTTTCGTTGTTGTCTCTCGGCAAGCTGGAGGTACAGGAACACGCGGCTCGGGAAATGCTCCGCTAGACTGGTCGATCTGGCGCGCCTCCCGCGGATCAAAAGCAAGCAAGCAAGACACGGGGACCGGCATATGTTTCTTGGGGGTTGTTTGTACATGGACGGTAGTTTGCCGTGCCTTGCTTCAGGTACCTTTCCGGACCGTCTGTCTGTCTACTGCCTGTGACCTCGGAATCACACCCTAAGGGAAGCAAAAGAGGCCAAGGACACTAAAACTAACCTACTATCTAACGGGTCGACTAAACACGCACACAACGAAGCTGAAGAATCGGAGCGCAGTGGGTCCCGAGAGTCATTCATCTGAAACAATCCGCCGCTCCCCCAGGAAAGAAAGATGAAGAAGAAGAAAAAACGTCACAATAACCGGGCGAAAACAGAACATGTCACGACTCGACACAGCCGGTCTATCAGAAAATACATCTCCACCGTCAACACTACAGGGAACCGGGGACTGGGCTTCCCCCTGGATCCCTACGCCCGAAGCTAACACCGCGGAGCGCAGCAGCACGGATACCACACATTAGTGTCCATCCATCCATCCATCCATCCATCCATCCATCCATCCATGCCGGTCGCGATAGAGCCTGCGCACAGAGTACTGCACCCTGGCAAGCTGGCGCCGCCCGTGGATTGACGGCTGAGAGCGATCAGTGCGAGGAGGAGCACACCCATGATGTGCGTGTTGTGAGTGTTTGCTTCTTGTGTAAGCCATCCCATCGCCAGTAGCAAACTAGTTACACGCCAAAGTCCCCGCCGATCAACGTCCAAGCACAACACAGCGCAACCAACACGCCGGCGCATCACGTCACGTCACTGCAACGGTATCGCCTGTCGTGTTGGTTTCCAGCTGCCCGCTGGCACGGCGCCGGAGTCGGTGCAGCGCCCGCCACCCCTGAATCCCCAACGCCCACGGCGCGGCGACTAATGTAGGTGCTACGTCCCCTCTCTATCGCCTCTTTTTTTTCTCCCGACAAACCGGCCAGCCCTGTCGTGCCGTCGTTTCAAAACCGGGATGCTTTGATGCGAGGGGGATGATGCGAGAAGGGGGGATACGATTGATGTCTGCACGGAGGGAGGCTGTGTGGTGTCCGCATTCCGCCATGGAGATCGCCGAACCGGCACCTGGTAATCTTTAGTCTGCAGAGAGTTGTTTGCTTTTGCTGACCTCTTCTAGAAGCATTCTGTCAGACGATATGTCACCTCGAGGGGTAACATGCAGCCGGCCAGCCAATCTCTAGTCAGCCTGGATCCTCTATTCCAAGATGCGTCCATCCGTCATCCACTCACCGATACTTAAACCACACCGTGTACGGCCCGTTCTGTTGGCTGTGGCCGCGTCTTCTGTTGGCCGTGTCTGTTTCCACAGCGTCTTGCCAGTCCCGCAGTCGACTAGTTCGCTAACCACGCGACGTCAGGAGATGGCCACGTCGTCCATGTGGCGATGATGTCGCTTCAGCCGCCCTCGCAGCAGCAATCTCGCATGTCCAACCCCACTCGCTCCCAGCCCAGAACCCTCTCTGCCATCTTCAAGTTATATTCCAGCTATTCGATGCAAGCCGGTTTCTTGCACAGTTGTCCAAGTATTTCTCCCTCCCGCGCACGCCAAGCACCGCAATGCCTCTTTCTCAGTGGACGACTATCCCCAAATCCTTCGCTCTCCACCTGGATCCATCGCGACCTGGCCAGAATACGAGCCCGCGCCAAAGCCTGGACCTTGGATCGGCCTGCAGTTCATGTACGTTTGCTTGCTTACTTGCTTTTTTTTAATAGCGCACATGGCAAATCGCAGCTACGGTACTCAATCGCTTGAATCCCTGGTGCATCCGTGCAAAGTACCCGATTGGAAGAGTCTGTTGTTCATCTGCGAAGGCCAAAGCACCGGCCAGGCTTCATGCCTTGGTTGCTGATCGCATTCTTGTTATAGTAGGCCCAATAAGCTGAGGGTCAAAGCAGAGCCGGGGTCAAATGCGCATTGCAAATGAAACTTGATTTATCTGTGAGTTCTCAATTGCTGACATTCAATCATA
Organism: Neonectria punicea; assembly: GCA_037954315.1. Lineage (NCBI taxonomy): Eukaryota > Fungi > Ascomycota > Sordariomycetes > Hypocreales > Nectriaceae > Neonectria > Neonectria punicea. Next base: position 203,569 of record JAZAVJ010000042.1, on the reverse strand, counting down.
CCGTGACGTGAACCAAAGCCATTCGCAGTCTCTTCCCTCCAAACCCATTGTCAATAGCCAGCAAGTGTAAGCGCCCAAAATCACATAGACACGCACAGCCTGTCATTTGTCTTTCTCTTCCCGCAGCCAGACCCAACCCGTGACGTCTTGCTCAAATGGAGCAGTCGCTTGTCGCGTCCTCACTTCCTAGGCGTAGGAGGAGTGAACAGCCAGCTGGTCGACTCGAGACTTTTTTGAGCAGATTTCGGTCGCGGCGTATGAGCTCCATTCGACTTCGATTCCTCCCCAAATCCCGTTCCGGATGGCAGCTCCGGGCTGTACTGCATCGAATCCCAGGATGTCCTGGATTTCGCACCCACGGGGTCATTTGAGGGGATGGAGAAGTCAAACGCGGGGGACGAGGCCTTGCGCAAGACGGATTTGTGATGAGTGATCTGGCGCGCATGGTGGGAGGCACTTGAAGCAGACTCTATGGCTTGGGGTCGTTGGTGGGATTGCTCCCGTGGGGGGGAATGAGTAGCCCGCTCTGGTCGACCAAGGGCTCTCATGCGAGCGTTCCGTACTTCTTGGGGCGACCCTGGCAGTTGGGGAGACCGGACGAGTGCCGATGACGGAGCAGGGACGTTCAAGTAAGGCTGTTGATTCGAGTGCTGTTGCGGGGGAGGCTGAACGGCTGCCCCTGGCTGAGGAGTAGAAACGGTCAGAGAGTTGCCCCTGATGATGGCAATGGGTAGATCCTCGACGGTCGCTTGTGTTGTGGCCTGAGTTTTGAGCTTTTCCTGCTCGGCTTTCTTATTCACATATCTGACTCTTCCCCCTCTGAAGAGCTTTCTGCAGCACCAGAAAAAGCCATAACATAAGATAACAGCTACCGCACAACCAAGGACCACGGCAGCAATATCTCCACCAGACAGCCTCGGACCAGAGCCCGTTTTGGGACAAGGCCGTTGGTTGTCCGCGGTGCCCGTGGCCGAGAAGGAAGCCGAAGTTGAAGTCACCGCCAGAGTCGAAGCTTCCGTCGTCGAAGCTGTATCGCCATCCAGAAACCGATCCGCATCCGGCAGGACATCGCTCAGCCGCGCCGCTCTGAGCGACTGCGCGGGACATCCGCCCTTCTCGCAGGCGTCGACGGCGCAGCAGCCGAGAAACGGGGGCTTGGTACGCACGCAGGTGTACCATTCGACCTGGAGGTTGTCGCTGACGCAGCCCTGCTCGGGGATGAGGGTGTAGGCGTGCGGATCGAAGGTGGCCGGCTCGAGGTCCTCGTCGGGACACAGGCCGTAGTCGGTCTCGCAGGGGTTCGTTCTGCAGCAGCCGATGAAGCGCGTCGGCTTCGTTGCGCAGATCCAGAAGTCGCCGCCCTCGGGGCAGTCAAGACCGAGGGCGTCGATGGGGTCGGCGTTGGGCATGTTGGTGAAGGGCTCCTGATGGAGCGGCACGATGGGTATGGTTTCAATGCGGAAAGACTTGGAGCTCTTGGCTGAGAAAGTGGAAGAGTACGAGACAGCAAAACAGGATCACAAAGGTCATGTTTATGAAGAGAAGCCAGCGCCATCTTTCACAGCTCGTCCTCACCGGAGCCAATACCCCTCCCTAGTTGAAGCTGATATCTGGTCCCGCCTCGCAGCAAACATCACCTCCGGCATCTCTAGTTGGTCGAATCGCGCCATGGTCGGTCAACTGCATCTCTAGAGGCGTTTGTCCCGACTAGTAAGTGATCAGTCAGATTCAACAAGATCGGGCAAGGAAGAGAGGTTTGCATGAATGGGCCGCTGCTTTTCTGCAGCCCGTTTTGTGGCGGATTTGTTTCTTTGACGGAAGATTGAGTTTCTAGCGGTGTAGGAAGATGGCAGATCATGCTCGCTAAACCCGCGAATCTCTTTGCTCCTCACCAACCCATTAGGTTCCCAAGCGTCGTTCTTGCATTTGTTCCATGTGTGGTTGTGCTGTGAGTCTCTGAGTATCCCGGCGATCCCTGTCTTTAGGGTAAGCAGACATGAGACGACCTCCCGATGCGTGACCAGAGACATCCCCTCTTCTTCCCTCTTGCCCTTAAGCATTGGGTAGCCAATCCTACCGCAAAGCTGGACGAACAACCTCGTTCCTGTCTCGCCTTTCACAGCCCTAAAATGAGAGGAGTGTTGAACTTTGTGTCGCTGTTGTAGAGACCTGGCTCAATCGGTGTGCGAAAGTGTGCACAGGGTGGACAACGTGTATTTGCCTAAATAAGTAGCAAGCAGCGTTTGAAGAACGGTAGAGCATTCATTGGTTTAATTATTTTAATTAGCCCATGTCTGCAGATGTTCGCGATTCGCATGCAGATGATCGGGTAGTCATGTATGGCCCCCATCGATAAGCTGCGTATGCGAGCCGGCATATTCACCGACTTGGTGAAAGAAACTGCTAAAAATACACGAAACTAGCTCTGAGATTGTAGATTTAGTGATCTAAGTAGTCTCCATGTCTTCCCACATGAATCGCCCATCTCAGCATCCCCGGCCAGCACCAACCCCGGCCCGGCCACTTTTTCGCCAAGCAATAACGATAGAAATACACCAAGAAAGAAAAGCTGCAATGAAGAACGCCATGTAATGAAGGTAGGTTCGTGACCGTAGCCTGCATCTGTGGCAGTACTGGCTTAAGCCTTCGCCTTCTTGGCTCGGTATTCTTTCTGCTTCCGGCGTGAGGAATGTTCTTCGTCCTTCTTGGGTGCGAAGAGGGCCTTGAGCTGCGAAGTATTCAGTTTATCCGGCATATGCCCATCATCCTGTAAGGCCCGATCGACAATCGCAGACTTGACGAGTTGGAGGTCTGTTAACCCCTTGTCGATCCTGTCCTCGGTCAAGATCCGAACGAGGTGTGAGGTTTTTGTCTGGCCCCTTCGAACAACTCGGCCAAATGCTTGCTGCTCCTGTGTTTTATTCCACCAAGGATCGATGATGATCACCCTATTGGCTACTGTGAGGTTCAGCGACTGGCCGCCGCATTTCATCGAAGCAAGCTATCGACTTGTTAGTTCAACACCGGCTGTGAGTTACCTTGAGATCTTACTAGAATTTTCTTCTCCTCATTGTTCAGGAAATCTCTAATGGCATTGCTTTTATTAGTTTGGCCCTTCATTGATCCATTGTAGTAGAGGAAGTTCAGCCCTGCCGTCTCCATCATTCGGCCCAAGACTTTCGCAGTCATGACGAACTCAGTGAAGACTTATTCCAAGGTTAGCATCAACTAAAGAAGACGTTGAGTTGAACTTGCCGATGATCTTGTCTTCAGGGGCCTCCTTCGACCAGGTCATAAGGACAGCCATTGTAGCGGCCAACTTCGAGCTTGGGGGCATGCTGACGCCCGTCCCTTTACGGCACGAGGCCATAAAGAAGAAATTCTTGTCTTTTTCGCGGATCAGTTGAACACCATTACTATCGCGACCGGCTTCTTTGAACTTCTTGTCCATGTCTACGATAGACTGGATGCAGGCTGGCGTCGTCAGACCATCACCGCCTTGGAGCTGTGCTGAGCAATCAGGGTCCTGGCACGTATGTACCTGCATATGTAAATTAGAAAGGAGTTCATATTGTGCGATATTGTACTGACCTTCTGGAACGCGCCAAGTTCTGTCCCCCACCCAAGACATGTTCGGCAGTAAACATGTTCACACTATTCCAGTCAGTCCATTCAGCTCTGCAATTTGAGCCAACCTAGGAATGCACTCACATTGGCAGCCCGAACTGGATTGAGAGGCGGATTTCGCACAACACATCCAGGACAGGTTAAATCCTTCACTAGATGCTCATTCTCCACTAGAGTTAGCAAGGCTTCCATGTCGAACTTTCCTCCAAGAGAGTCCATCTCCCCCAAGCGTTGTAAGCCATATGCGTATTTCGACAGTCCGGTAGTAAAGTTCTCGCCCTTTTGGAGTTGCTGAGCGATTGGCACTTTCTCTTGATCTCCGAGGCTGGTCTTGATCCCCCCAATGATCTCCCTGTCAAGCATCTCTTGGAATAGCTTCTCTAGGTTGAATGGGTGAGAGACCGCTTGACGTAAACGTCCGCACCGTCCGATTTGAAGACAATGGATTTCCCTTGATGTGGCATTTTTCCCCCCATTGCCTTCTTTCTTTCCCTGTTCCTCACGCTTGGCAACTTCACGTGCGTAGTATTTATCCACTGCCCTGGAAAGAGTTAATAAAGCTTTGACTAAGGGGCACAAAGCTTACTCGTAGATGACTTGTTCCTCTTTTGAGAGAGGGACCCAGATGTCATGGTATTCGCTGTCTGGTAGGCTGATGAGGTTGTGTCCTAGGAACTTGTCCTTTGTGGTCCTACGTTACTTGAGTAAGGTGAACACATACCTAGAACAAAATACTTACCGTCTGTACATGATGAGAGCAATGAGTGCGTCGAATCTTCCGTCTGTTTTGTACTATACGTAAATATGTTAGTGGTTATTCGAGAGCTGCTGGTAGGGGCAGAGAACTTGCATCAGACACGTAGTTTATTTTGAACTCTCTGAGACTTCCAGTGAACCCACAATCTAGGAACTTCAGGTAGGGATAGAATTCTAATCAATTATATGTGTTAATACAGTCTTCTGTGAGTTCCATTAGACATACCTTCTGCTTTGTTGGAGAGGGGAGTGCCGCTCAAGACCCAACGATGCTTCGACTTCAATTCCCAGCAAGCCCTGGCCGCTGCGATTATTAGCGTAGATTCCCAAAGTTAGACTGAAAACAAACATGAGCTGTTGTGATTATTGATGGCATGAGCCTCATCAAGAATCACTCGATACCAATCGACTTGGAAGAGACGGCCTAGCTTGGCTCTTATGGCTTCTCTGAGTGACCAACTGTCTGTGTCGTACTTCTCATTGAGCTCCCTTAGTTCTTCTTGCTTGGGAAACTGGCTGATTAGGTCTGGATATGTAGTTATTCTAGACGATCAAGTTAGTGTCTGCCACCAAGTGATAGGGCTTAACTTACACGATCCATTGTGATTTGAGATCATCAACATCGTCGAACGCGTTTCTAGAATAAATTAAAGACGTTCGCTTAGTATCGCAATGCTTCTTGATCTCCATTTTCCATTGTACAGCAACGTCTCGGTTTGGCACCACGATCAAAGTAGTCCTACTGAACTCTTCGATGTCCTTGTCGTCTGGGGGGTTGCCGACGATGGTGTTTAGGCTCACAACTGTCTTTCCAAGGCCCATTGAATCACCCAACATACCACCAAATGGTTCAGTACGAGCCAACTCCCTCTTTACCATCCACGCTGAGGCGGTTTGCTGGTAAGGCTCGAGGCTGCTAAGCATACCGCTGAGACGGTATGTTCCATCCGTGGCCTTGACCTTCTTGTACCCGAAGAGTTTGACGGCTTGCTTTAGATCCTGTTTTTGCGTGTTTGTGTGTCTTGTATCACAGTTTGAAGGAATGCTTCTCAAAAGCTGAGAGAATTGGGCTGCGTGTGTTGTGGCCTTGATTGTTGGGAGGCCAAGCGCATTGCTATCTGGGGCAGTGCCATCAACTTCACCGTTAATATCGTCGAGATGATCGAGAAGGGTCCTGCCTTGCTTTCGAGCTCTTTGACGAGAAGTCTTTTGCGATTTGCGGGGGGCCGATTGCTCTTCTTTTCGTTTGCGCTTTGTGTCTTCCTCCTCATCCTCCTTCGCGTGGAGCCACGCAACATATTCGCGAGCGTTCTTAAGAAGAAATCGCTTCTTCTTTCCATTGCTGCGGTTTCTTTTTGCATCCAACTTTGACTTTCTCCAGTTCACATCTTGGTCATCCTCATCATCAGAAGCCCCTTCTGAACCAGAGCTAGACCCAGGGTCATAGGATGAAGGAGCTTCAGATAGGTCGGACGAATTCTGCTCAGAATCAGTACAGTTCAGCTTGGGTACCATCAAATCTACCGCGGAGGAATTGGTGGATGGCTCGACCTCTGTTTTCTCCTCAGGTTTGATGTAGGTGGGAGACTTTGGGGGCGCTGAAACCGCGTTTGGTTTATAGCTCAATGATGATCCCGACGCTTCATTTAAATCTTCGGTCTTGATTTTGACTTTTAGCGCGGGGAAGTAGCGAGACTTCACGGGAGATGTTGGCTCCTCGCTTTTTGGTGGAGTTGCTTCCATCGTGGTGGGTATGAGTGAATGTTCTAACGAAAAGTGAATTCAATATGGAACGTAAGATGAGATAAAGAGCCAACAGTCCAGGGGCAGATGCTCTTCGACTGGAGGAAGAAATGGCGAGGAGAACTTACCGGATTGAGAACTGTTTCATGTGTCAACCTTTGGACAAAGCCGCAAGCTTGGAACGAAGACGATGGGATCCTTGGCGCAAAAGACTAAGCGGCACTGGAGCGATGAATTAGTAAGACGATGGGGAAAATGGCAGTGAGAACTTGAACTGACGATGCAAGGTGCTTAGTGAAGAAAAAGTGTGAACTGCAGGAGAAAGAAAGGAAAGGTACGGGAATGAAGAAGGAACGGACGGGACCGGGCGGTTTGAACCTTGAGGTGCTTCAACGATGCAACATTAAGAACGTTGCAGACGATTAGAGCGCGGCGTCAGCGCTTGAACGGCTTTGTGCTACCAGAAGAAGAAGAGGCAGCAGAGAAACAGAGATGGAGAAGGGATGTGCGTGAGAGAGGGTGGAAGAGGAAGAGAAAGAGGTGACCGAGGATGAGAGGGAAAGGTGTGGCCGAGGGTGAAAAGAAGAGAAAGGTCGACGCCGCGAGGTTTCTACTTTATAAGAGAACCCAAGATGCCTAATGTACCTTAGGTAGTGAATCACTCTGCGCCTGTGTTGATTTGCATGTACTTAAGTATGAGAAGATTGAGAAAACTACCTCCCGAACCTGACTTGTGCTTACACGGGCTGAAATCTGAAGCTCCGAGGCTGCCCAGAGAAACATTCCTCAGTCTTTGCTCGTTGAAATGGCAAGGGAGCTATTACGTATCCAGCAGGGAGGATAAGCATGTCATGCAGGTTGTACGACGCTCTCAGGAAGTCATAGGGTTCAGACAAATTGTTCAACTAAGGTATCTCTGTCGTCTTCGTTCCAAGTCTTATCAAATCCTCCATTTCCTCTTCCGTCTCGCTTGCCAAGAATCCATCGTACATTTACAGAGCATTTCTTCACATCTTAACAGCCTCCGCCGCCGCCTCCTCCACCTCCACCATCACCCCCTCCTCCTCCTCCTCCTCCTCCTCCTCCTCCACCACCGCCTCCGTCACCACCACCACCTCCGAAGCCACCCCATCCAGAGTGGTGATGATGAGTGTTGTGGTGATGACCTCCACCATGCCAGGCCGCATGGTGTCCGTGGTGATGGCTGGCTGGGACCGCGACGGGTTGCGCCATGACTGGTCGGGCGTTGTAGTCGTAGATGTCGGGAGAATGCCGCGTCTTGCGTCGGGAAAATAGAGGGAGACACATCTTTGCGGCTTTTTGTTTGGTGGTGTTCGTTTGGACAGTTGTAATGTGCTTGCTTGGTGTTTAATCTGGCTGTCGAAAGTACCAGACTTTGTTGGACTTGTCGCTTTTAATGAGATGATGCTTGAGTGACTGATAGACTGAAATATTAATTGAATTACGGGTGATCCACCTCTTACTTATACCACATCTTCAGAGACCATCATGGCGAAGTTCCCATCCATCAGCCTCGGACTCACCAGACAGTCAGCCCACGACATCAGTCCCACGTCATTGTCCCAGGCTGCTGCTCGCCCAGGTAGTACGGCGCGCTGACGGGATTGGTCGTTCTAGAAGGCTTCTAGCGGGAGGATCGCGGCTGTGAGGTTAGCGATGTCGTGCACTGCCTGGAAATGTGTGCGGGTGCACGGGGGATCAGCGCCAACACTGCCTCGCCGGGCACAGCACGGGGGTCGATCCAGCCTCAGCTGCCTACGTAGCGATGCGCGAGTGGCAAGTTCTTGAAATGGGGGTTTTCTCAGGATGATTGCCTTGGATGTCTTATGGCTTTGGGTTAGGTCTTGGATGCTCGGACTTGAGGTGAGGTAGATGTTTTGCCTGATTAGGAAGTCGAAGGACGATGTTAGTGAGTTGGCGCAATAGCCTCCGCCACTATGCCAGCTATAGCTCTCCAGTCAGCGACCGTCGAGAAGTCTATAGATGGTAAAACCTTAGCAAGCCCAGAACCGTACTGTCGGTTCAGACAGTGGAGGGATACCGTGGGCGGTTTGTCAGTACCTGTCATGAACGGCGAAACAGTCCCCGAGTCGGTAGACCTCAAGAGTCAGGACGGATGATGCTCTACATGCGTACATAAGCCGTCCAGAAGGACCGCATTCAAGTGAGACAAGAATACCATTATACTCAGTAGAGGCCCTTACCTTTTGGCACCGGCCAGCTCAATTAAAGTGCTACCCAACTTTATGCGAACGGCTCGGGCGACGAGTACGAAGTAGGCCATTTGCCACCCTGGGCCAGACTACCAAGATCTCCAAGGACAGACCTGGGACGCTCACGTGGAAAGTCTGTTTCCGGTCTCGCCAGTAAATCGTAACTTAAGTGTGAAGGGGCTAAGAGCGGAAGCCAGGAATGACGGCCAGGCTAGCATCTCGTTTCTGTGGCATTGGCGCAAGAATTCCAGCCGTCGACTGGCCCAAAGGGAAGACTGAGTTTGCGACCATTGGCCGTCTTAGTCTTCCTGGTTGCCTCGTTTGGCAGTGCTCGCACCCCATTTCGCCTTTCGGCTTTCGCACTGACAGCTGTTGGGCCCGAGACAGGGAAAGTGGCTTTTGGCAAGGACTCTAATCGGCCGAGGCGACGGGAATGGTCGATCTGTGTTGGACGACAACTCGTGAAAGTGCACTCTATGAGATGCGAGTCTTCTCAAGCGGATGGTTTCTGGGAAATATGGCATTTAGATCATAGAAGATGGCTCGTCGACAGTGAGTGCGGGACAGACGACATGCTTGCTTTGTAACGCAGAGAGAGTGACGAAGCGCAGCTCAAACTGGTCGGGTCTGGACTCCGGAAGTTGGGCCATGGACTTGCGCCGGCTGCTCAGGGGATTGGGAAAGGAGTGGCTTCCCAGACCCTAAGATGGAACGCTGAGTGACCGACTTTAGATGACTGACTGCTTGCTTCTGCCAACAACATGACGCAAGACTAAGACGTTCATCATCAGCGTCTTCAAATTCCTGCATGTCACCGGCGAACGGACCAGCTTGTTTCGTCACGTTCCACTAGACAAGATCGATGGCAGATCTGAGCCGCTGATCTGCGTCAAAGAACACACCGACTGGCCATGCCGCCACGCATCATGAGCAGGCGGGTGCGTGCATCTGGATCAACGTGGCGGTCTCCGTCCACCCGTCTCTCTTCTCCTCCCTGCAGGGGAAAAAAATCAAAAAAGGCCAGCCGCAAACCGTCATCAGGGCAGCCGAGATGGCGGGGCCGGTGACAGACTCCAGAGCTCTTCCCACTTGCCGTTCCTTATGCGATGTGGGATGTGGGAGATCGGCCCATAGGCCGTTCCAGCCAAGCATTGCGCCTCGAGGGCCTTCGCGGGGTTTAAGACGCGAGAGGACCCGTCCAGCCGGGTCCATTCACGCCGTCTATCGAGTCTGCGGGAGTCCGAGGTGCGAGACTGGCTCTTGGGACAGGCATCTCCACCATCGTGGCCTTGGAACTGTGGACCTAGCGGCGTCTAGACGGTGCTAACACGCGGGCCTCGTTGGAGCTGGTGTCTACTATCACGCTTGAAAAAGGCCGCGGCGGTGATGGGTGCGATGGAGTTGATCAGCCACCAGATCGAGATCTAGCCTGCAGAATTCAGCGTCGCCTTTTGGTGGGAGTTGGGCAACAACCCTACTTTTTGCTCACACTCTAGAGGTTGTGTCTTGCGCTATTTCAGAGTGTTTACGGTGTGGTTCTTAGCCTCAAAAGCGTCATCGTCTCATTCATTCTCTCCCTTGGCCACTTCATCTTCGGCCTTTCTCACTGGATGCCGTTATTCTCGTCCGTTGGGCCCTGGAATGGAGTCGACGGCGGCTCGGAGACGCACATGCGCGAAACCGCTACGCCATCCCTCTACCGCTTCTGTCCTCGGTTCTCCGTTTGCAGAAAAAAAGGAACTAACAAAGAAAGACCCTTGATTAAATTGATTATTCTTTCCCAGCAGATCCCTTTTTCAGGGTTTGGGTTCCCCTTACCGAGCGCCGGCGCCGCAAATTAACCTCGCGCCTTGCTCGTCCCGGACGACATCTCGGAGCCGGACGAGGGAAACCAGCAAACGCAGGAACGGAACCCAAAGTCAAAAGCTGCTCCTCGCTGCTTCCTTGCCAAAGCCCGAGACTCTTGTCCGCAATCTTTAGTGAATGGGTTTCCCTTTACATTCCCATGCCACGCCCACAAACGAGCTGTCACGGCCGTTCCCTTCTTCTGTCCCCGTTCGCCTCCTCGCCATGTCGCATACGATCAACTCCAGCACCGGATCGCTTCGACCTTAAGACGAGACAAACCAAGACGGATTTCACCCTCTGGTGATCTAGGTGACGACAACCACGACGACCGACGATTCGGCTTGTGCCCTTGTGCGACGCTCCGCTGGCTGCTGACTGCTCCGGCTCTGTCTCAGATGACATGTCGCCCCAACGTCCTTCAGAATGGATCTCGTCGGTGCCGTTAGGATGGCCCGGCTCGAGCTCAACGTTCGACAGGAGGTCCAACGAGAAGATGGCCATCTTGACGCCCGACCAGACGTATTCCCTCCACATTGCCTCTGTCTCGGCCGCTTCTCTCAGTATTTTTGCGGGCATTCTGGCCATGTACTGGTTCGTCCGCATGAGAAGGAGTTTCCGCCATGAGTGAGTTGCAACTAGCATTACCTTGGCTTGTCCTGCCTACTAACACCATACGCAGCCTCATCATGTTGCTAATAGGGAGCGACATGTTCAAGGCATGCTGGTTTCTCATATTTCCCGCCGTCGAACTGGTCTACGGCAAGGTCTCATCGGACTCCAAGTTCTGCAACGTCAGCGGTTTCTTCCTTGTTATGAGCATGGGCGCCTCCGACCTCACCATCACCCTCATCACCATCCACACGGCACTCTACATTTTTCGCGGACAGGAGGGCCTGTATCCTTTCAGAAAATACGCCTACCCGCTCATCTTCTTCTTCCCAGCCTTCATGGCTTCGCTGGCATTTATCAATAAGACGGCATATATCAACACGGGACAGTTTTGCTACTTACCGGTGGCTCCCGTGTGGACAAGGCTTGCATTGAGCTGGGTTCCGCGGTACTTCATCTTTGCCACCATTTTCGCAACCAGCCTTGCGATTTACATCTACGTCAAGCTTCTGATGCGACGGTTCGCAGAGGTCAAAGACACCCAAGATAACAACCCGGATTCCAGAGACGTCCCCGGCGTGCCAACAATATCCAACAACTCAACGCTAACACCTCCATCGACTGCGTACCACCCCAGTGTCCCCTCTACTGCTTCATCCCGCCGAGGCTCCAGGGACGACCGTGGTAAGGAAGACCGCAGAGACGAACACGGTCGACAGTACTCTGTGTCAACGACGAGCACGCTCAACGTGGAGATGGCACACTCGAAGCATTACACATCCAGGCTTCCGCGAAAGTCTTATCAGTCAATGAGGTCCAGATTGAGTCGGACAGGAATCGAGGAAGGAATTACACTCGACAAAGGAAAGAAGTACTCAAACTCGGATCTGAGATCCGTCACCTTGGCTCCGATTTTAATCCCGCCTCCCGAGATTCACATAGCGGATTCGCAACTATCGCCGACCTTCTCCATGGCACCAACGCCGCTTATGCATTCCAACGATAGCACCGGAGGTTTCTATAATCGATACTCACAAACCTCCGTGCCTCTTCGGCCCCGGACACCCTCCCTGCCGCAAATATTCTCTGTACAAGGCGCTGGCTCAGGGAGCTCCAGGAGTGATGATTCGGAAAACCCCATCGTCATGGAGCCTACGTTGAATGCCACGGGCTTGGTGAGAACCCGAGAAACTGTTCGTCGGCAACTTCGGCTCGTCCTCATTTACCCTCTTGCTTACACGGCGATCTGGGTCTTGCCATTCATTGTCCATCTCACCAGCTACGACAAGGGCGCGCCGTTTCCTATGAGGATGACCAGCATTTCTTGCCTATGCCTTCAAGGACTCGTCGACGCCACTATTTTTACACTAAAGGAGAAGCCCTGGAAGTTTACTCGACCGCTTCGGTTCAGCTCCAGCTACAACTGCTGGAGTCGAAGAAGTCACCACGATGGGATGCACGTGAATGCAGGGCGAACCAGGGAGGAAATGAGGCTTGATGGGAGACTCGCCAAGGAACGACGAGACCGAGAAATGGCAGACCGGCAACAAGAGCTGCAGGCAAGCCGGAGGGCGGCCACAGAGTGGTGGGATCAAGACGTCTAGTGGACGAGGAACAAGACAGGCAACGGGACACATTGGGCTGAGGATGGCGCAGAGATGATGCGCCTGGGAGCAATAGCGACCACGGAGCGCTAGGAGCCTCGACATTAGACGGAAGACTACACCATGATACCCAGAGACGACACAGGCGAGAGCCGTCAGGAGCTTTGCATTGGGAGGCGTTGGTGCATACTATACCTACGGGGGAGGCATATCTGTTGACGGTGGCATCTTTGCCCCGGCGGGCGTAATTAATGGAATGGAAAGTGCCATGGCCATCTACATGGAAAAGAAAAAAGGTTGTGAATGGCTCTTTGATCAAGCAGATGTTGGTTGTTCTATCGAGTATCATTGTTCATACAACCATGAGATATTAGTCGCACTGCAAATAACAACACTCATTCTATACTGTTTGTCCAAGACCGCTTAATGATGTTGGCTATTCTACGTCCCGTCTATACCCGTTCATATCTAAACCTTGCATGTGCTCCGGGTCGGCACCTTGATGCACAGTCGATACCCATGCATGAAAGCCTGTATCATATGTAATTGGACGATGCGCGCTTCTAAGTGTGTTCGCATAACAGTACCGAACCAAGTGCGCGCTCTCCTCAACCCTCTCTCATGAACTTGAGGAAAGCCCTGGCGATGGCGACGCCGTCGTGGGCCACGGGAGCGCGCTTCATGGCGTCCTCGTAGACGTCGTCGGGGAAGATGCCGGCCTTGTGGCGGTTGAAGAGGATCTCGGAGATGATCTCCTCGGTGAACTCCGGGTGGCCCTGCACGGTGATGTACTTGCCCGGGCTGTACATGCCCTGCACGGCGCAGATGTCGTTGGAGCCCAGGGGGACCGAGTCGGCGGGGAAGTCGAAGACGATGTCGCGGTGCATCTGGTGGATGCGCTGGATGGTGTGTTAGTTGGCACGAGGAAGTACGGGCATGTGGCACAGAGGATCTCACGCACCATCTTTTCCAATCCGAAGATCTCCTTGCCCTTGGCCGTCAAGTCGACATCAGTGACGGCCACCTCCCAGCCCCTATCACTCTTCCCCAGACGTGCGCCAGTCGCCCTACCCACGATCTGGTGCCCGAAGCAAACGCCAACGACACGGACGCGGCCAGAGTCGACAGCGCGACGAGTAAAGTCGACCAACTTAAGAATCCAGGCATCGTCGTCAAAGGCCGTGTGGCGGGACCCCGTGATGAGCACGGCGTCGACGTCGTCGAGCGCGGGGTACGAGTCGGGCGCGTTGACGACGTCGTAGCCCGTGACGGCGACCAGCTGATCCAGCGGCTGCGGCTGCGCGGCCGCCGTGAGCAGCGCCGTGAAGACGCCCGTGTACCCGCCGAACTTGGCGCGGGTGTTCGGCTGCGGCGTGTCGGCTTCGAGGATGGCGAGGCGGAGCGGGGGCGGCATGGTCGCGGCGGTGTTGGTGTTGAGGGGTTGGTCACAGGATGAGAGGTTCCAATACAGCAGGACAACGGAAGCGGCGAGAAAGAGAACAAGCAGTGGTTTCCGAGGCGAATACATGGAAATCAAGGGTCCATTTCTTGTCCTCCACCCACTGCCTTCGTCCCGAGTCCAAAGCCAACCGCGCAGAAGCCAGGGGTCCGACATGCACATCCCCCCGCTATCGGGGCCCCACGACGGACGGCAGAATCCAGCGGGCGGTGAGAGAGCAAGAGGCGAAAAGAGACAACAAAGTGAACCCTGACGTCGATCACAAGCGCCACACTGCGCCGCCGTTGCAAACCAGGGATGGGGCTGGCCTGTGGCTGGCGCACGCACCCCGTGAGTGACGTCGAATGTGCTGGTTTGGTTTGGCGTGGCGCGGGCAGGATCAGGTCTAAACGTCGAAGGGAGTTGGCCTACGAGGGCAAAGTTTCATCGAAAAAGAAAAAGAAAACCCGTCGAGGTTCTCTAGATCCTGTCGCCAGGTTTTGCTGGTGAATCAAGGACGGAAATTTTTCATTTTTTTTTCCTTTTCTTTGCGTTTTTTTCTCTCTCCTGGTTTTCTTTCTTGTTCCCTCGCTCTCACATCCCCCCCGCCCATCATCACCAACATCTTCACTTTTTTTTTCTTGGCCTTATTCCTTCTTGCTTGCTCGTAACAATGCCCTCCAGACAAACCCTGCAGGCCTTTCTGGCCACGGCCCGGAAGGCCCTAGCGACCCCAGCTGCGCAGCGCACGGCGCCCCTGACCTTTGTCGTCGGCAATGAATCCGCCGGTGAGTCCCGCCAAGAAGAAGAATAACCAACCCCAAGTCTAAGTCGGACAGACCTCGACTCGCTGAGCTCCGCCGTCGTCTACGCCTACATCCGCACAAACTCGCCTCCCCACACCCTGCACATCCCGCTGTCCAACCTCCCGCGGGTCGACCTCGGCCTGCGCACCGAGATGGCCGCCGTGCTCAGCGCCGCCGGCCTCGGCCCCGCCGACCTGCTGACCCTCTCCGAGCTGCCGGACCTGGACCCCGACGACACCCGGTGGATGCTCGTCGACCACAACTGCCTGACCGGCTCGCTCAACAAGTTTGCCGGCCGGATCGTCGGCTGCATCGACCACCATGCCGACGAGGGCGTCATCGCTCAAAGTGTCAAGCCCAGGGTAGTGGAGCCCTGCGGTAGCTGCATGAGCTTAGTCGTCGATGAGACGAGACATGCATGGGACGCCTTAAGCAAGGAGGTCGAGGACGGCGATGCAGTCGCCGAGGACGAAAAGCTGGCCAAGATCGGCCTGGCCTCGATTCTCTCCGACACCATCAACCTGACGGCCAAGGAGAAGGTCCGCGACAAGGACCCCAAGGCCGTGGCGTTCCTGCGCGCCAAGATCCGCGACCCGTCGTTCGACCGCACGCGCTACTTCGACGACATCTCCGCCGTCAAGGAGGACATCTCGGGCCTCAACTTCCGCGACATCTTCCGCAAGGACTACAAGGAGTGGGACGAGGCCGGCCTGAAGCTGGGCATCAGCTGCAGCGTCCAGGGCTTCGACTACCTGGTGGACAAGGCCGGCGGCGCCGTGCCGCTGCTGGACGACCTGGCCGACTGGACGCGCGAGCGCGGGCTGGACGTCGCGAGCCTCATGACCACGTCGCACCCGGACGGCCAGTTCCAGCGCCACCTGCTCGTCTGGGGCTTGACGGACGAGGGCAAGGCGGCCGTGGAGCGCTTCCGCAAGATCCGCGACAAGCTGGAGCTGGAGACGTGGGGGAACGGCGCGCTGGACGACGGCGCGGTTCGGGGCGCCTGGAGGCAGCACAACCTGGGTGCTAGCAGGAAGCAAGTTGCGCCGTTGCTGAGGGAGGCTTTAAAGAAGAGCTGAAGGATTGTGGGCCCTGGGCGGGGATAGACGTTGCACAAAGCATCACCACCAGATACAGGATATAGCCCCTCGTGTTTCAAGTATGATTTTGTCCGATGTGGTCATTGTGGAGTGTTGATACAGTTATGTCGGCTTTTTGATATGTTGTACAATGCATCCAAAACAAACGCCTGCAGCCACCCGCACCCCCTCAGCCCTATGCTTCCATCCGAACCCTCCCGCAAACCTACCACCCAAATAGGCAATCAAATAAGGGGCCTCGCAGCCGAGATTCTCATGCAGCAAGCTGAACTATTGGTTAAATTGGTTCATTGTTGCAGATCCGAGATTGGAAAGCTGGTCCCGCGTAGCTTCCACCTCCCGTAGGAGTTTGAGGAACTCCCTGTTGTGCAGTCTTCGCTCATCAAGGATCGAATGAAACATGTCGGGTGGGTTGTGAAGCAAGTTCTCGGCCTGCGGGTCCGCGACCCAGATGCAAGCCTTGAGGGCATTGTAGAGCGAGCCAATCGCTAACACGGGGGGCTTCTGGCTCACCATTTCGGGATACACCCAGCGCAGAGCCTCGATGCACATCTTTTGGTTTTTTGTATCCGCCATGGTGCGGTAGGCGAAGGTGTAGAGCCCATGTTCCCGCGCTCTCTTGAACCTAGAGGGCGTGCGGAAAGCGTCCCAAAACCGGGTCCAGTCCTGGCGCGATGCGTACGCCGTCATCAGCCGCAGGATCTGGTCGTGGTCGAAGTTGCACGCTTTCTGGTTCATGAGATACTCAATATTCTTCTGGGCTTGTTGGAGCTCGGTACCATATGATGGCGAGGTCACGGCTGACTCGATGAGGGTGACGAACATGTCGTTGTTCCAGATGCTCATCCCCCGCTCTTCAGCGGTCAAAAGCAGCTGATCGACGAGGGCGAGTCGCTCGGTGGCGGCACTCTCCATAGCGGATGGCGACCTGAAGATATCCCGGATCACATTTTGGAGCATATCCTGATTGAAGGGAATCCCTGCCAACTGAATATCGCTAACAAGCTTCCGCATTTGCTCCAGGTCAGGGCCAGCGCCCGCGGGTGAACCTTCTCCTTCAGCATTGCTCGATGGCTGGGGCGAGCGCGAGGACGTGTTTTCAAGAGAAGGCGATAACCGTCGTGCAGTGGTAGAGTAGTATCGATGTTGCTTCGACGCCTGCTTCATGGCTTGCCACTGCAAGTCAGACGGGTTGGCTAGAGGCCGGCTGGGAGACACGACAGTGTCGGCTAGGCTGGCGGGGATTTGCACCTTGGCAGCCACCAGCGCATCCAGCTCTGCGTCGTCAATCGCCTTCTCCCCCCGAACCCTCCTGCCCTTTTGCAGGCTTCTCTTCAAGATGCCTTGCCACAGCGATTCCAAGCTAAGCTCGTTTCGTCGGGCCTCGGTCATGCACTGTATCACGATCGTCGTCCCTGTTGGCGATGCGCCGAATCCCGAGAACCGTCCGGTGTCATCGAAGCTTTCCACTTCGTTGGAGTTGCCGCCGTTGGAGGAGAAGTTGACGCAAACCCAGCCCGTCGAGATGCCATTGTCGCCACCCGGGACGATGGCCGTGTTGGTGCCCATCAGCTTGGCTTTCTTCCGGAGGCGGCGCAGCTTAGTCCTCAATTCGCCAGGCCCAATGAGGCCATCCGCTCGAGCGTCGATCTTATAATTTCGTTTGAGCCATCGCACAAGTCTTCCGGATGAGATGTGAAGATGCCTCTCGCTTCGAGTCGTTCCAAAGAGCATAATCAGGTTCGGGCCTAGAGCAGCCGGGGGATCGAGGTCGCGCAGGTCCAGAAGAGAAATTTCGTCCAATCCCATGTCCTCGAATATGTATTTCAACATTGGCGTGACGACGGCGGGGGCGTCATCGGGGATCTTGGGTAGTTCGACCTCATGTTGGCTTGGGGGATGTCGAGGCGGGTCAACCTCGAGAAACCAGGGTACACCGCGAGGTTCGGCAGACTTGGCGGGCTCGAGAGGGGATTCATTCAGGAGGTCCTCTTCAGAAGTAATTTCGATTTCGGTGTCCTCCTTTTCGGCCGGCTCGATTGTTCGCTCTTGGGAGAAGAATCTTTGCGTCAGGATCGGGAGCTGTCTGCTTTGTCGCAGTGGCAAGCTGCGAAAGCCACTGGAGGCTGGCCTCGAAACAATCGCCCGAAGAACAGCTGATTGACATTGACGGCAAGCCAATGCCGCAACGGCAGGGCGGGCAAGCATCTCGATATTTCTTGGTGTCGCAACCGAAAAAGCTGGACAATTGCTGGACAGAAGACCAGTCTAACTCAATCAATTCAGTGGGGAAGTCGAACTTACCATCAAAGCTCGGTCCCGCGGATTTCAAGGTGGGGCAAGGTCCCGGTATACGGGCACGTGATGAGTAAGCAAAAGCTCTGAACGCTCGTCTCAAGCTATGCGTTTGCGTTCAAACTTATTCTCACGGAAAAAATATCAAGAAAGTGGAATAGTTGCCGAATTCAAGTTGGAGATAAATCCACCCTCGGAAGTCCCTCTGTGGGAAGAATTGAACGGCTCCAAGGGGTGGTGATTGATCATAGACTTGATGTGCAAAGATGTTCCGCACGTGACCGTCTCGCCGCTCTTAGTGCAATCCACCCTATCAAGAGGAAAATTTTGGAGCTGATCCCCATCACTTCCAGCTTCACGCGACAAGACAGCGAAGCGGAGTGCAGGCGTTCTCGACATCCGCTACCACAGCCTCACCTGCTGCTCGCTTCGTCCGGTTACGTCGTATTATATCTACTCATTCTAATGCATTAATCTCTCCCGAACCGATCTCAGCACTCTTGTCGCCTGTTGAGAGTCTCGCCTTCCTCGCGCGCAACGAGACCGACTCGAGTCTCTCTCATCCAACACGATACTGATCACCATGCTAGCCCAGCAAACCCGGAGGAGCATTTTGCTTCATCAGGCCACCGCTCTGGCGCCAATTGGGCGCCAATCAAGATGTTTGCCGCTGCATCTCGCAAGCTCAATCCTCGGTCGACGATGTCTCCTCACCCAGCTCCAGCCCCGAGCGCGACGGCCATCAGAGTCCAGCCATGCAAAATCCCATGGCCGGAGACTTGCTACGGTTGCCGATGACTTCAAAATGAACTCCCCATACAATGTACTTGCAGGCTCCGCCATGCCACCATTCGATGCGGCCTCACCTTACTATCGACAACCCTTCGATTCCCCGATAATTATCCCCGAACCAGGCCCCCCTCGGGCGGCAACCAAGATGAACTCTCATGGCGTTCCTGGCGACACCGAAGACATGCTGCAGGTTTTTGATGCCTGTGTGCGAGTTGGAAAACTCGAGAGGGCCGCCCTTGTTTTAAAACGCTTCAACAGCATCGGACTTTTTCCAGTCGAGGAAAGAATTACCCTTCACAACCAGTACCTCCGAGCCTCGCTTAATCAGCTACGAACCAACCCCGATCGAAAACGAGCCGAGCAGTTGCACAAGTGGTATGAGCTCGAGATCCGAACCGAAGGCATCCCTCAAACTGCCGAGACGATTGCGTGTATGCTCAAAGCTTCCCTCCTCTCCGAACGAGGGACAAGGCTAGAGCGCCTCATAAATCGATACATGACCATGGCCCCCGGCGAGGCCGGTCTGCGAGTTCTCAGCATGGCCGATATCCTTAGTGATTCGGATCTGGCCGTCATCACGGAGATTTGCCCGACATACAATTTCACCCCTGAGGAGGAGGAGGCTGAAGTCACTATGGCATCAGAGGAGGAACAACTCGACATAATGGAGAGCATTAAAATTGCAGAAACGTCCGAAACCGAGTCATTCCCAGAAGTCCTGGGTACCCCTCAACGAGGCGATGGTCTTACGATTTTGAAACGAGGTCTAGGTCTCATGACCCAACTCGAAAATGTCGACATTTCAAAGCTATCTGTAGAGGAGCAGCGTGAGTTTCAGGTTCGGTTAGAACGCGATTCCATCGACGCAGCGATTGCGAAGTGGCGAGACCAGAGGAAACATCTTCAAAAAATGGGTGTCAACACTTCCCTCAACGCCAACACCGAGGACGGATCCTTATCACACTATTTGCCCGCCTGGCTCAAGGGAATGGAGGCTCGGCTGAAGGTCGAGATTGCCAAGATCGAAGAGTCCGAAAACAATCCCCACAAGTCCGAGGAAGACCTAGAGCGCTGCGTCTATGGGCCATTTCTTCGCCAAGCTGACCCAACCCGACTCTCCGCGGTGACCATTCTGTCAGTGCTCAACCATGGTGCGATGATGGGCATTGACAGGGGTGTTATCGTCGGCCGACTTATCAACGACGTTTCTCGAGTTGCTCAAGAGGACATCCGCCTTCAGGAGAGCGACAAGCGTAAAAAGGAGCGACGTCGCCGTCGCAAGGTCCAGTTCACCGGAAGCAATGAAGAGGTGACGCTGAGCAGTGACGAAATCATCATGGATGCGACAGGACCCGAAAATGAGCAGAAGGAAGACGGCTGGGAGAAGCCTTGGTCGGTACCTATCAAGGCACAAGTCGGATCCATCCTTCTAAAGTCACTGATCGAAACTGCAAAGGTCAAAGTCGTCAAGACACACCCAGTCACCGGTGACCTCATCAGCCAATATCAGCCTGCATTCTCTCACATGATGTCACCCCGAAAAGGAAAAAAACTTGGTGTGCTGATCCTGAACGCGGATCTGGTTGAGCGCATGAAACGGGAACCTGTCGGTGATTTCCTCGCAAAGCATCTGCCTATGATAGCCCAACCGAAGCCGTGGCAACGCATGTACGAGGGTGGGTTCTTGGAGAGCAAGGCCTCCCTTGTCCGTGTCAAGCCCGGAGACGACGAGCAGAAATTATACACCAAAGCGGCAATTTCACGGGGCGACATGAAGCAAGTATTCAAGGGTTTGGATGTGCTTGGAAAGACTGCTTGGAGGATCAACCGGGACGTTTTGGGCGTAATGATGGAGGCGTGGAACACAGGCGAGGCGGTCGCAAACATACCACCTCTTCGCCCTGACCTACCAACTCCTCCCGAGCCGGACTCCTCCGAGGACCCCTTGATTCGACGACGATGGATTCGTGCCATCAAAGCCGTGGAGAATGACCGAGCCGCCCTTCACTCTCAAAGATGCTTTATGAATTTGCAGCTCGAAATTGCGAGGGCGTTCCGCAACCAAACACTCTACTTCCCCCACAACGTCGACTACCGTGGCCGAGCATATCCCATCCCCACGTATCTCAACCATATGGGAGCAGATCATACGCGGGCTGTTCTGAAGTTTGCGAAGGGGAAGGAGCTGGGCGCCAACGGTTTGAGATGGTTGAAGATCCATCTTGCCAATGTCTACGGATTTGACAAGGCCAGCTTTGACGAACGAGAGGCCTTTGCCACCGACAACCTTGCCAACATTGTGGATTCGGCAACAAACCCCTTCAAGGGCACCCAGTGGTGGTTGAAGGCCGAGGATCCGTGGCAATGCCTTGCCGCTTGCTTTGAGCTGAGGGCGGCTCATAAGCTGGAGGATCCCAGCAAGTTCGTTTCCCAGTTACCTGTGCATCAGGATGGCACTTGCAACGGTCTTCAGCACTATGCCGCACTCGGTGGTGATACTTGGGGTGCTCAGCAGGTCAATCTTATGCCTGGAAGCCGGCCCGCTGATGTGTACTCCGCCGTCGCCAACCTGGTGAAAGAGTCCATTGCGAAGGACGCGGCTGCTAACAATCGTCTGGCGGAGATCGTCACTGGCAAGATCACCCGAAAGGTCGTCAAGCAGACTGTCATGACCAACGTCTACGGTGTGACCTTTGCTGGAGCCAAGAGTCAGGTGTGTAAGCAGCTCGACGCACTTTATCCCACCTTGGGGAAGGAATCCGGCGTCCCCAACTTGCTGCTCGCTACCTACATCGCCAAGCATATCTTCACCGCCCTTGCCACCATGTTCCGTGGTGCCCACGATATCCAGTATTGGCTGGGCGAGATCGGTGGTCGTGTGTGCAGAACCCTAACCCCTGCCCAGCTCCAGCAAATCGCCGACACCTACGAGGATACACCCGATGCGTCTCCTACCAAGGGCGATATGGCTGAGGGTGGGACGGCTAAGACCGGAAAGCCCAGGACGCCTAGGAAGCCCAAGGCGTCCAAGGCCACCACCAACATGACCCTTGATCAGTTGACCGAGCAGTTCCGCTCCACTGTTGTTTGGACCACCCCTCTTCGAATGCCTGTCGCACAACCCTATCGCAAATCCAACGTGAAGGAAGTCCGAACTTGCTTGCAGAGTGTCGCATACACCGTAAGCAATTCGACTGACCCTGTGAACCGAAGAAAGCAACTTCAGGGATTTCCTCCCAATTTCATCCACTCGCTAGATGCTAGTCACATGTTGCTCTCTGCCCTACAATGCAACGAGCTCGGGCTAGACTTTGCCGCCGTCCACGACTCTTTCTGGACGCATGCTGCCGATGTGGATGTCATGAATGGTGTTATCCGAGAGTCCTTTATTCGGATCCATGAGGAAGATGTCGTTGGCCGACTGGCTAAAGAGTTCGAGACTCGGTACAAGGGGTCTCTCTACCTCGCTCACATTGACCCCGACACCCCGGTCGCTCAAAAGATCAAGGAACTTCGCAAGTCCAGCAAACTCAGCCCTAATGAGGAGATTATACTGGAGTACAAGCGAAATGTTCTCCGGCAATCCGGTAACCCCTGGGATCTGGAAGCTGCAAACAAGATTGTGACTCCTGCTTCGATTTACGAGGAAATGTCCGCAAACGAGGAGGATGTGGTGATTCGTGAAGAGAAAGAGGAGATGGCTCTAGGAAGCATTCCCGAGAGCGAGGCGAAGCTTGATGATGCCGTTCTAGCAAAGAAGGTGAAGCAGATGCAGGAGGATGAGCTCGCCACCCAGCAGAGCAATGCCTTTACCGAATCCCTGCTCAGTTCAATGAAGCATTCTCTTTTCGAGAACAGAGTGACTGAGCCAAGGAAGCCCAGGATTCAAGTCAGGGCCAAAACGCCAACCGCCATCTGGTTGCCTCTGACCTTTCCTGATCTCCCCAAGAAGGTATGTCATAATTGTCCCCCGGAGTATATGAATTCTTGAATTGACACTTTGACAGGGCGACTTTGATGTCACCCAACTCCGGGATAGCAAGTACTTCTTTTCGTGATTAGAAGCATAGTTACTGCATCATGTATGATTAGCGTGCCAGCAATCGTGTTAGCACATTGAAAAGGGGACTCGGCGAAGGTGCTGGCTTCGTTGAATGGCGTTTATTTATAAGGCGAGGAGTTGCGCGAACACCGAAAAAAAAGCATTAGGATGGAGCATAGCCTCGGAGGCTGTCGGATTTTGCTCTGTACATACATAGCGAGACGGTGTACATTTTTTGTATATTACGATGTCTAGATGAGATGGGAATAGAGGGTGCCTATACTGGGTTGGTTAGAGGCATAGATGACTGGAGTGGATAGATGACGAGAATGATGAATCAACTCATGAGACAATCAAGTAAAACGTCCTTATTTCTGATGTTACTCGTGATGTTTGCTCAGCAATCTCCGTGCCATTGGTGTTTAACGTAAACCACCTGCTCCTAGAACGACGTCTGTTCTGCCTGCTACTAGAGCTCGTCGTATTGCCCCAATTATCGCAGTCCGGTTTGTAGTCACTGAAGAATTTCCACGACACATCAGATGAATGCTACACCACAACACTACCAACGTAGTAAAAAAAACCTACAGTATTGCCTTGTGACTCATTCACTTCTTTCGGTTCATTATGAGGGTGAATTCATGCAGGGAAAGCTGGCCGGTACCGTGGAAGTATCATCGACGCAGCTACCCTATACTTCAACCTCAATCTAACCCAATATCGCATTTTACATCCTGTAGATGCTCTAAGTGTCCAACTACAGCTGTTAGGTGATGAGCATTATTACTAGCTACCAAAATATCAGGTTGCAGTAGGAATCTTTGTGACGTACAATACATCATGCTGTGCAATGGTGGGAAATCGAAGCTTAGAAGATGTACTCAATTGACTTTTGGATCATTTCTATTCATCCACCTGTGTCAGATATACTAATCTACAGATTTGCTTTACTCCCATATCAAACTGAGTGTTTATCGGACCTGGGCACCAGTCAGACTGGGAACAGTGCAGACACCGCCACTCTCAGTGACAAGCTTGGCAATGCCAGTCTTGTCGAGCTGCTCCACAACGCTGGCGTCAAAGGCAACCTCGAGAGCATCGGTGGTGGTGAATCCAGGCTGGAAGGTCTCCCAGATCTTCTTCTTGGGGTTGAGGACACCCTCGGACTTGCCATCGAAGCCCTCGAAGAAGACGCGCTCGCCTGCCTTGGCACCAGGGGGAGGAGCGACGAGCTCGACGGGGCCCTTGTGGTCGTCCTCGCCCTCCTTGGGGACGGGGGAGGCGGCCAGGACCATGGCGCAGGACTTGATGCCTCGCATCTTGACGGGCTTGAGGTTGCAGACGACGACGACCTTGCGGCCCTGCATCTCCTCGAGAGGGATCAGGCCGTTGAGGCCGGAGCAGACGGTGCGGCAGATCTGGCCCTCGTACTCGGTGTAGTCCTCGCTGGCGGCGTCGCCGACGGCAATGGTGGAGACGTATAGGGAGTCGGCATCGGGGTGCTGGATGGCTTTGAGGATGTGGCCGACACGGAGATCGATGAGGGAGGGCGACAGGGGAGCGGCGGGAGCGGCAGCCTTCTGCGGCTTGGGAGCCTTCTCCTTCTTCTCCTTCTTGGTGGTCTTGGCGCCGGCAACCTTTTCCTTGACCTGCTCAACCTTCTCCTGGACCTTCTCCTTGGTGCGGTCGACAAGAGAGGCCTCCCCACCGGCGGCGGCGGCGGCAGCCTTCTCCTTCTTGAGGCGCTCCTTCTCGGCCTTGGCGTCGACCGGGGGCTTCACGTAGAGGACGTTGTCCTGGTCGACGGCGACCTTGTCGGCGTCCTTGACCTCGAGACCGAAGAGGGGCGAGTTCTGGACGAAGTCGAGGTGGCGGACGATATGGGGGTGGCCCTTCTCGCCGGTGCGCTCCTCGGGCGTCCACTTGGCGACAACGGGGGCGAGGGTCTCGTAGATGGCGACATCGGCCTTGCTGGGCTTGCTGCCGAGGAGCGTGGCGCGGCTGGAGAGGTGCGAGTTGAGGGTCTCGAGGATGGTGGACTTGTCGTCCGAGGACTTGAGGCGATCCGACGTGGTGAGCCACTGCTGGATCTCGGCCTCCTCGGTGGGGGAGTAGGTCTGGGAGGTGAAGGACGCCATTCTTGCGATGTTGCGGTTGAGCAATGGGAAGAGAGAGAGGCTGCGAGTAGCCGGACGGAGGGCCCGGAGGGGGAACAGGGTTGCTTTGGGTCGAAGAGGAAGCTCTGGATGGGCTTCTCTCGTAGAAATGTGGTGGATTGAGACTCGAGACTTGAGTCAGAAGATGGTTGCAGTGTGTTTTTGATGCAGGATTTGGTGGGGTAACGATGGATGGAGGGGCAATTGAAGTGAGGCTGATGGAGTGGCTCATGCTCTGTGGCTGATGCCTTAGTCATCCGTTACCCCACCAATCTGCCTAAGCTACGCGGCCAACTCGTGACTGCGCTACCTTCTCGCGTCAAACAATCCCGGCCTTGGCGCGTTTCCCTCCGCCCTTTGACCAACATCCTCCACCTGGTCACTTTTATATGATTGTCTCGAGAAAGTGACTTGACTCGGATCAGAGCATCTCGGTTGTTTGGCTAATGCACCGAGATCAGTTTTCTTGTTTTCTCTTATTTTAGAATTCTCTCTTTTTTTTTCCTCGTCGGAGATTTTTATGCTTCCTCCTTTTTTCTTTTGGGCTGAGGAACGGATCAAAGCGTCATTGCTCTCCCTAGTGGCGAGTAGTCACCAAAACACAACGCCTCGACGTCGACCCCTTTCTTCACTCCTTGTGTCTTTTAGAAGCTCGTCTTTCATTTCGCACTTGACCA
Organism: Neonectria punicea; assembly: GCA_037954315.1. Classification (NCBI taxonomy): domain Eukaryota; kingdom Fungi; phylum Ascomycota; class Sordariomycetes; order Hypocreales; family Nectriaceae; genus Neonectria; species Neonectria punicea. The sequence continues at coordinate 177,842 of JAZAVJ010000042.1, read as the reverse complement.
CTTGAGAATCATGGACTCGCAGTCGCAGTCCGACCTTTCGGAGTCGGCCGTGTCACGACTTCCAACAAGTGTTCCGAGTTCTCCGCCATCGGAGTCCCTCGTGAACGCGGACGACGTTGTTGATGAGACGTTGATCAAGGAAGAAGAATCGGCAAGAGCTGTCAATGAACGGGCAGAGGAAAAGAGACGACAAGCCCTTCTTCGCAAGCGGAAGAAGAAGAAGCCGGAAACGAAGGCAGAGCGCGAGGCGAAGGCGCGTGAGCTTGACGAGCTACTCATGAAGAGTGCTGCATTTAGTGACATTTTGACGAAGAAAACCCAGGTGCTTGGGCGGCTTGGCAGCAACCTCGATGGTAAGACCCTCGGGGAGCACCACCTCGAGATGGCCAAGCAGCCCGAGTGCATGGTTGGTGGTACCATGCGAGACTACCAGCTCGAAGGTTTGACATGGATGTACGAGATTTGCTCGCAGGGAATGAGCGGGATTCTTGCAGATGAGATGGGTCTGGGTAAGTTCATATTCGTTTCTGCTGTGCTGCAATTGCTGACATGGCCAAGGCAAAACTGTTCAGACCATCGCGTTGATTGCGCATCTGCGCGAGAAAGAAGCCTACCTGGGACCTCACCTGATTGTCGCCCCTCTCTCTACCTTGTCCAACTGGATGGATGAGTTTCACAAGTGGACGCCAACCATTCCGGTGGTAATGTATCACGGTAACAAGGCGCAACGGGAAGAAATCTTCAAGACCAAAATGATGCGACATCTTAAACAGGGTCGCCCGACCGACAAGTTCCCTGTGGTGTGCACGTCTTACGAGATGGTCTTGAATGACCGCCACAATCTGTCTCGCATTAACTGGGAGTTCATCATCATTGTATGCCTCTTCCTTTGTTCCTTTTCAATTTCGCTGCTAACCTGACCTAGGATGAAGGCCATCGAATGAAGAATGCCGAGGCAAAGCTGTTCCAACAACTCCGCCAGTTCTCCAGTGCAACTCGATTGCTCATCACCGGCACGCCGCTCCAAAACAACCTCAAGGAGCTCTGGTCGCTTCTGCACTTCCTACTTCCTAATATCTTCACTGATTGGGAAGCATTCGAGTCATGGTTCGATTTCTCGGACCTCGAAGACGAAAAAGGGACGCAGGAGTTCATTGGCGACCAGATGAAGCAGGATCTGGTAAAGAAGATCCATCTGATTCTGCAGCCGATGCTTCTTCGCCGTGTCAAGCAAGACGTGGCCGCCTACCTTCCGAAAAAACGCGAGTATGTTCTGTTTGCACCCATGACCAAAGAACAGACAGACCTATACAACGCCCTGAGCAACAAGAACTTAGACAGTCGAGAGTATCTCGAGAACAAGGTCTTTGACCAAATTCGGAATAGTCCATCGTCGACACAGGCCAGTCGTGGCTCTTCTTGCTCAGCTAGCATTGCCCCGTCCGACAGCAACAGTGTCACTCCGAGGACGATGTCTTTACCACTGCGCGAAAGCCCGCGTAAGAAGCAGGCCGGGGGTAAGACTTCATCGCCTGCAAACGCGTTCTCGATGATGATGCGGAAACCTGGTCCAGGAAGACCACGCAAGAACCCTAAGCAGGACGAGCTGGCACCTGCTACGCCATCAACGCCTTTGAAGCGGGCGATTTCTCAAAGCTCGGCCATCCCCCAGGCAAAAAGCGCGAGATCCAGTCGAGGGTCCACGCCTGCTGGTTCTCGCAAAGGGCCTCACAAGAAGCGAGTCTACAAGGACGCTGATTCGGACGAGGAAAGAATGTCTGACGACGAATTTGAAGCGAAGCTCGCCAAAGAAATGGCCAGCGACGATTCGGACAATGCCAAGCCTGTTATGTCACCCGAGGAACTCCAGCTAGCTGAAACTCTCGCTCTTGCTAGTAAGTTCTGAATCCTGAATCCCTCAACAACATATTCTGATGCTAACCGGCCCAGAAAAACAAATATCCCAAAAAAAACTGGGAAATCCCCTTGCGCAGCTCCGACTCGTGTGCAATTCTCCTCACAACTTTTACAACCCCTGGTCAGCATCGACCGATGTGCCCGTGGACGAAACCATTCTCACGGCATCAGGCAAGATGCTTTTGTTGGACCGTCTACTGCTCAAGCTGTTTGAGGATGACCACAAGGTCCTAATATTTTCCCAATTCACAACGCAGTTGGACATCTTGGAAGATTACTGCCGGGAACTCCGAGATTGGAATGTCTGCCGCATTGATGGATCTGTCTCGCAGAACAGTCGCCGCACGCAAATTCACAATTTCAACAACGTCCCGGACTACAAAGTCTTCTTGCTTTCCACGCGCGCCGGTGGACAGGGCATCAACCTTGCATCCGCGGACACCGTGGTTCTGTTTGATAGTGATTTCAACCCGCAACAGGACCTGCAGGCCCAGGACCGTTGCCATCGTATCGGACAGACGCGCCCCGTCATTGTGTACCGTCTCGCAACCAAGGACACGGTCGAGGAGCAGCTTTTGCTCGCAGCCAACGCCAAACGCCGACTTGAGAAGCTGATTATTAAAAAGGGAACGTTCAAGACTATGGGCCAAAAGCGCGACCTTCAGCAAGATCTCGACGCCGAGAGCCTCAAGGCCTTACTTCTCAAAGACGGCGAGGTGTACAAGCTGTCCGGAGGCGAAGAAGTGCTGAGCGATGCCGACTTGAAAGTGCTATGTGATCGGAGCGAGGCTGCCTACGAGCAAGCAGCAAGTGGCCATGGCGACGCCGATGGCTACCGTGTTGTCGAGACTGGTGCTGATGCCATCAAGATGGCGAGGAAGGAATGAACACGATTTTGCAGATGAAGGAATAGCTGATTGAGATGTACCCCTTGGTGGCTTTTGTAAGACTAGAAAGACACGGCCGGAAGAGCTCCTTTGCCATGTACCATATATAGATGTTAGACGATAATTCATTGCTCGCTTGTACGGAATTGCAACTGGCTTCTAAACCTGAGGGTCGGTTCTCTAGCTGTCCTAGAAAAACGAAACTGGATATCGTGATTTTCCCAAACACCTAACGCCCAACTAAAAAGAGGTCATCCAACAAACAAACATCGCTCTAGTTCAACTCCTCCACATATCCAATCTGCCGTCTCGCATCCGTACCCGCGGGCACCGACGCCAACCGCTTGGCCAGCTTCTCCTGGCTATCGACGAGCTTCTTCTGGGCCTCGAGCCTCCTCTTGATCCTGTCCTCGGCGCCCCTCTCGATGCGCTCGACCTCCTCGCGCTCGCTGATGCGCAGAGCGCTGAGGGCGCGGGCGTTGTCGACGCGCTCCGTGTTCATGCGCGTCTCCCACTCGAGCATCTTCTTCTGGCGGCTCTCCTCATTCTGGAGCTCCGAGGAGGCGATGGCCTTTGTGTGGGAGAGGGACGCGTCCTTGAGGGCGCGCTGTTCCGACAGGCGGCGCTGCAGCGAGGCGTTGAAGATGGATTCCTCGAGCTGTGCCTTGGACCGCACGGCGGAGAGGTCCTCCTTATGGAGCTTGTTCCGGCGCGCGTCTTCCATCTCGGATCTGTGCGCCCAGATCTGCTGTTCCATGCTGGCGACCTCCTTGCGTCGAGCGATGGTGATGCGGTGATCTTCGGTTTCCTGGGCGATGCGGAGGAGCCGAGCCTTTCGTTCTCGCTCCTGGACTTCCATATCCTCCGGGAGACCGATGGCATCGTCGGGTTGATCACCCGAGTTGGCGTAGTAGACATCGATTGCCCTGTTTGCGCGCAGAAGGGTGAGGAGCTGGTCTCGCGTGTCCGAAGGTGGCAGAACCTTGGTGATGTACATTGTTGGGGAGTAGGTGTATTCAGCGTCAACAAATTGGTTGAAGGGCTTGTTGATATGCTTCCACATAGCCACTTTCAAAAAGCACCGGGTCGTCGTCACAGGGTCGAATGCCTCGAAGCAGAGGAGCAGCAGCGATTTCCCGTGTGACTTGATGGTGATGTCCGACTCTGAATCGACCAGGCACGACATGACCTTCTGCATTGACTTCTCTCGGTCTGCCGTGAGCTCGCCCATATCAGATCCGTGAAGACAGACTTCGCCAAGTGCACTGCGACCGCCGTGCAATGGACTGGGGAAATCAGGATCGTGGCTGGACTGAACAAGCACTCGGACAGCGGCAAGGTTGAGTTCCCTCGCAGCGTTGTGAAGCGATCCGTCGTCCTTGGACGGATCTGCGGCAAGTAGGTTACCCATTAGTTGGATTGCCAAATCGCCACCGATTTCAGTTGCCATGGAAAGCGGCGTGCGGCCCAACGCATCAGTAACATCGACTTCGGCGCCCTCAAGCAGGAGCATCTTGACCGCGTCGGGTCGACGGGTTTGAATGGCGAGCATCAGTGGCGTCGACCGACTTATTGCTGTCTCAAAATTGATATTGGCTAAGAGAGGATTAGCATTTCGATGTTTCCATCAGATATTGTTGAACTTACCTCCACGCTCGATCAGCAGCTCGATCAAAGCAGTGCTGATCCTTTTCTGAGGTTGAGCGATGGCCCACACCAGCAGCGTCACCTCTTCCGATTCCTCCAGGTTCGGATGAACACGATAAAAGGTCGTCTGATCGTGGTAATAGCCTGCGTTCAAAAGCGCCTCGAGGACAGTCCTTGATCTCGGATACTGCGAGATGGCCCTGACGAGAACTGGCTCGGATCCAGGATTCCGGGCTGTAAAGTCCATCTGCACGTCTCCTTCTTGGTATTCTGTGAAGATCTTGAAGAGCTCCAGCGCCTCATCCTCAGACATGGCACTGTCAAAGATATGATCGAAACCCAGCGCAAGAGTCTGGGCCGAGGGATGGCAGGCGAGCAGCTTCTGTGTCCAGGATACGTTGGCTTTCGAGGCAGCCTGCTTGAGTGGCTCTCCATCCATGAAATCGACGTCTGCCCCGTGAGCCACAAAGAGATCAACAAATTGGTCCGTGAGGGCGGCCGTGTCTTCATCGCTGTGTTGAATCGCAAGAACCAGCGAACCGCTGAGAGCATCAACAGTTGCTCCCTTATCCAGAAGCATCTGTGCCACCTCCAGGCCGTCTGGAGTGAACCATGTCTGGAGATTCTCTGCTGTGAAGCCTTGGGAGAAGATGTGATTAATATCGTCCTCAGGAATCTCGCGGCTGAGCAGCAGCTTCGTTACTGAACTTGAAGCCCGCTGGGTTGCTGAGATCAAGGTCTGGCACCCGTTTGTCAACGGCGATGCCCCACAGTCAAGCAGGAGTTTTATTAGCTGTTCGTCTGGGTCCTCCTCAGTGACAGCCTTGCTCAAGGCAATGTGGACGTCTTCGGTGGCTGGCATGCCTGCCTTCATGAGATCTTCGATGATCTTGAACCGAGTCCCCTGACTCAATTTCCAACAGGCCTTGAGTGCCCTTAAGAGGGTTGGGGCAGAAGCCTTCTTCTATCATGCCGCGTCAGCGACTCCACCCGGAATATGGCTGAGCCAACTTACCTGGTTCCCGCCTTCATGCCAAAGGCCAAGTAGCAACTCGAGGCTACCGATAAAGGCGCTTCTAGTCGCTGCTGCAACTGCTTCGCCGTTGCTAAAATTAGGATCTGCCCCCGCAGCAAGCAGCACTCTAAGAACCTCTTCGCCTTCTTCGCCGGATCTTGCGGCTGATACTAGTTGAGTATCGACGACTTCACCGGAAACTCCTCGTTTTAGAAGTCGCTGGAACACCATGGCGCGCTTGTTCAGGTCTCGAACCTCTGTTGCGGCCTGGAAGCCCCGCTCCAAGGTCGTCTTCTGGGCGTTCAAGTCCGACTTGAGGAGAACGTCCAAAACCTCCACGGAACCACCGCGACAGGCCTCGATAATCGCCTGGCCATCATTAGTGGATATGCTGGCGCCGTGAGAAATGAGGATGTCGCCGAGCTCCAAATCGCCGTCTCGAGCCGCGACCAGCAAAGCACTGGAAGCAACTTGAGAGGAAACTCCGGCCTTAGCTAGCCGACTGCAGATAGAAAGTCTGGGCGTCCAGTCCCTGATTTTCATGGCATTGTCTAGAGCTGCATTCCTGGCTTCTATGGAGTGCTTCGTTTGAGCCAACAGTATGCCTAGGACCTCGGGCAATTCCTTTGACACTGAGAGCGCCAGAGCTTCTCCATCTGAGGCATCTGCCGCACCAGCCAGAACATTGATGAGAGCGACGTCGCCTGAGTAGGTGCTGATGGCGTGGTTCAACGCTCTGTTAACTTCCACCGGGAATGCACCGGATTCAACCAATCTCTTCGTAAACGTCAACCGATCCATGGGATCAGAGATGCGCAGCGCATGTGGCAGAGCCGACGCCAACGACGCCGGGGTTGGCGGATGCTGACAGTTGAACAAGAGGTCGCTGAGCAGCGTATTACCTGCACCCACCGCATGACACAATGCTGCAGCTTGATACGCATTTGGGTCGGCGCCGAACTCAAGCAGCTGTTTGAGGGTGGATAGCGTTGCTTTCTTGGTCGTGTCTCGGAGGAGAGACTGCACTTCATGTACAAGCATCCCGCTCATGTCTCCCTTTCTGGTCGATTTTGATTGAATGATACTGAGTTTCCAATTCTTGTTGTCCGTAGAAGCTAACGGAGCTAATTCGTCAAGACAGCGACTGATGGTCTCTGCGGACGGTTTCCCGATGCTGAGTACTAGCTCAAGGACCTTTGGATCGGGGTTGTGTACTGCTCTTGTCACAATTGCCCCTTCGAGGGCGTTGATGTCAGCTTTCCCTTGCTGCAGAATGAGTGCCAGAAGCGACATGTCCACTGGTTTCTCGGATAATGTCGTTTGCAATGCCGCCGCTACCTCTCCGACTCCGACGCTTGCCCCTGCGTTGAAAAGCATTTGCGCCATGTTATGACGTACACGATGATCATCAACACTCATTACGTCGCTTATTCGTGCGGTTGCTGTCTGGGGAGAGACTTTCTGGATTAATAGAGATAGTAGGTTGATGTCCTTTTGCATAATGACAGCGTGGAGGCCTGCACCCTTGTTGTGGTTGACGTCCGCGTTGTGCTTAAGTAGAAGCCGAATGAGAGCATCGTCACGTTGAGAAGCATCTTCGTTGATGGCGTCTTGTAGGGCTGCGTGGAGGGGAGGGCCTGATAAAGCACCCTTGAGAAAGAGCTCAATCATTCGATGACGGTCTGCGGCTGCCAGAGTCTTGGTCAAAGGGAAAACGAGCGTCAGTGTCTGAGGGGATGGTTTGGCGACGAGGATCTTCGACGCCATGTCAGTGTCGCCCCGCACAACGGCTGTTCGCAGTGCCTCCCCATTTCTGTGGTCTGGGGATGCAACTGCATGGCGGTTGGCAATGCGAGGTCGCCGTTGATGGATGGAGTCCCGATGAGCCGTTTTGGGGTCGGGAAAATGAGGAGTAAGAAGAAGTTGGACAGCCTGGGCATCACCAGACTGGACCGCATGGATGAGGCATTCGTCCAAGGCAGGCCCGCCAGCGCCCTTTCGAAGTAGGAGATACAGAAGGGCATAACGCGTCTCAAATGATGCTTGTCGAGGTATTAGATTTAAGCAACTAGAAGCCAAGCCAGGGCTGATGGCTGAGTTCTCGTTTAGCAAAGAGCCGACAAGTTCGGATTGACCCCTGGAGATGGCCGTTTTGAGTACGGATGCATCGTTGAACTCGACCGAGACGCCGTAGGATGCGAGAAGGCTAGCCATTTCGAAAAATTGAGAGGCGCATGCCAGTTCGAGGGATTGAGGGAGAATATCGCCGTTGGCACCACAGCAGAGCAGAAGCTCAGCAAGCTCCAATTTCGTTGTTGGGCTGAGTGATGTGTGCTCAATCATGAGCTGGAAGGCCTCCTCGATACCGGGGCTAAGCGGGGGTTTGTTTCCCATGGCTATGGCAATGGCAATGTCTCGGCGTCCGCTATTGACTGCAATTTTGAGGGCTTCAGCCTGGTTGAAGTTGCCGTCGGCTGTAGTACGAGTGAGGTGTAGCACAGTTGCTAGATTTTGAGCTCTGGCGGCGTCGCTGAGACCCTGAGACACACACAACGGCGACGGCCTACCATCAGACTGGAGGAGGAGAGCAACCATGCTGGACAAACCCTGCGCGAGACATGCTTGCCGAAAGGCGTCCTGGCCCTCTGGGGTCTGAGACGCATTTGCGCCGTACTTGAGCAGGAGCTCGACGATGGGCGTGTTTCCGCTCTTGATTGCCACCGGGAGACAGTTGTCGAGGGTGAAGGGATCGGCGTGGGGGATCAGGACCTGGACCATTTCCAGCTGACCGCGCTCGACGGCGACCTTCAGCAGGCGAGTTCTATCGCCAACGTTTTCGACACTCCGCCGTCGGGCCAGGAGTCCCGACTTTCCCGTTTGCATTCCATGAATATCAACACCTGAGGCAGCTAGCTTGGCGATGAGAGCCTCGGCGACACCAGGCGAGCCACAGTTACCCACCCATTGGGTGAGGACGTCGAGGATGTCTTTGGGATCGTGGCCCTTGCCCTTCTTCAGGTTGCTGGAAGAGAAGGCTCGAGACAGACCTGTCTTGGGTTTGAGCTGGGCGATTTCGGCGGTCCGTCTCACCAAGAGGTCTTCGGCCGTCTGGTCGTCGCTTATGGATCGGAACGAGGGCGGGTTCTGTGGTCGTGCGAGTGGCGCGGGAGCGGGCGGGAGCACGAGGCCCCATTGCTCCGACAGCTGGATGATGCGCCGCTGGCGGACGTCGACCGGCGGGGGAGGCATCCTAGGTTTGGGCTGTCATTTGAATTGGAGCTGTTGAAGCTGTACGCGCAAGAAGGCGAGTTGGCCTGGCGGGGAGAAGCAAGAGGTTGGGTGAAGCGAGGCGCGGCGATGTCGTCGAGGGACTGGGCTGATCGTTCTCCAGCAGGAGGCGGCTGGGGAATCGGAGTGTCGGGGTAAGGTATGCGAAAGGGCGAGGCGTGAAGCTAATGTGTGACGAAGAAAAAAGATGCAAGCTTGAAACCGGGCGCCCGAAAGAAGCAGAGTCTTGTTTCTGTCACCTTAGTAAACTGATCCCCATCCATCGACGGAGCTGGAGCTCTCATTCCTTTTGTCAGGCGGAGGGGTTCGTTCGCACCACCTAACTTACAGTGGACTGTAGGTACCTTCCCTGTACCGGCACCGCGACCCGACCGAGGTGGAGCGCTGCGCCACAGCCGCCAGGAGCCCACAGGCACCAGAGGCTCAGGGCGGGTGCGGATAGTGCATGCCTTAGCGCCCAACGCTGCCAAAGCGCGCCCCTAAACTCGGCTCGCTTGGCGCTCATCCGAGGATCTCCATTCATGATGGATCCATTCAAAATCCAGCCATGTTTCAACTACGAAGCATAGACGATCATGAGGCTGTCAACTAATTGTATCTGATTCCCAAGACACAGCCACTTATCGTACATACACAGGTATTTGACACGGCTCGTCTGGTAGTAGAACAGAGCACAGCCTTCTAATCCTCTTACACACCTCACATCCTGATTCTTCTCTCGATTCCTCCTGGGCCCTCCCCAAGGCTCTTCTTCCTGCACCGCCAAGACCCAGACCAGGGAACGCCATGGCTTCGGGGCTGGGTCTCTTGCACTGCCCCTAACCGCTGAATCAGTGACATCCCACCAGCCAGCCATCCATCCCCTGCCCGTCAATAGCGGGGGCTGTCATGGCGAATCGAACCGCTAAGCTACAAGCAGCATCATTTGGGCGAGGGAGCTAAGAATAGGCAGCCTGGAAAGCCCCCCGAGGTTGGTGGTGCCGATCGTCATAGGCGGGTTTCCCGAGTGGCTACAAGTAGACTACCCAGACGACCACCACACCTCGTGTTACTCGGGAGAGTTGCAACACGTTACGCGTACCATTCGTCACGGCTTCGATTTTTTCTTAAATGGAGCAAAAGTCTCTGCGGGGGGGATTCGTCACCATGGACATCAGACCGACTTCCCTATTTTCGCATTGGTCGTATCTCATCCGGCCCTTCCGATCTCCGAGACTCCACGAGGTTATTCGTCTTGAAAGTTGGACGACGTTCGATTGAGCGGAGACGACACCATTCAGGAAGGTCACCATTGCTGGAGGCCTGTTTCCCCATCACAGTTGCATCCCTTTGCGATGCAATGCCCCCCGCAATGTAACATTACTGACCGTATTGGAAGACGTGTCGAGGGAGCATTTGTACACTTTGTGCAACGCTGCAATGCCTAAACCCTTTGGGGGCGAGGCAACGAGGGTACTACAACCGAAACGTCCAATCACCATCAAGCATCCCCAGATGGGAAGACTTGCAGAGGACGAGAAGATTGTTTGGACCTAGATGGTTTACACCACATCGAACAAACATTCCGCCTTCCACGCAATGCACCTGTGGAGTTCTGACGAATAGCACATCAGACTGTTTCTCTAGCGAGATGGTTTTGAACGCGCCATGGCCGAGAACAAGTGTTTCGGCCCTGGGTTGACATCGAGAGTTCTAGGCAGGCTCACTGGCGGTTTGTCACGCTGCGTGACAATGGCAGCCCGAAGCCTCGCCCAGATTGACAGCCCGCCAGCGAGCCTCGTCTCGGTCCCGTCCGCTGTTGTCTGTCTAAGGTACCTTTGCCGCGTGCACAGGCCGAGATCTTATGGTGAGACAAGCACGACATGCGTCGACCCATCCGCTCCCCCCGACTTCCAGGAGGACATCTTTGCCATTTTCAAGCGCGACCCTCCGCATACTGTCAACCACTTGAATGACCATTTGCGAGGGAATCAGCATAGTGGTCATGGGGAGGAATGCAATCTCACTAGGTGGACGTCGTCCTTGCTTTTCGCCCTGTTGTACGGCGCGTTTCTGATGAAAAGGGAAAAGGCCGAGAATGTAAAACTTCTCATCCTTGATACCCATGGCATACCGCCAGGAACATTTGTCAAGGATACTGAAATCATGCGTGTCTTTGTTCCATACGAACACGTAGAAGGCAATGGTTGGAGTCTAACAGGGCTCTACAAGATCCGACAAACCAGATTTTGCTTTGACGAATATCTTTCGCAAGGGAAAGTCGATATCTGTGGTAAAGCTAACGAGGCTAGCTTTCGCACCATGATGGATAACGGACTGGACGTTCTATACCCTTGGCTATTCGATAGGTCACTTCTAGATGGGAAATGGGCCAATAGGGTTATACGTGCCAGAGAGAGGTACCATGTGACCCCGAGCTTGCCCGATGGCTGTGTGCAGAGAGCGATAGAGGTTGTTCAGAGGTCATTTGGGGATCTTGTGGCCCTACCAGTGGCCGCTATGTTTCTTGCTTTGGAGCGACGTCCTCCCCCCGATGAAGCGATTCTCGACGCTTTCAAGAATGGTAAGTGGACCACTACCTTCACATCCGATCAGCGACTAACGGCCCGTTGATCAAGGAGGATCATGCTTCTTGTTTGACAGGCCCATCATCTATGGCGAGGCCTTGCCAGAGATCGAGAGCTTTAGGGAAATTCTGGACTACATACGTGGAGGGTTCAAGACTTCCGTCCCTGAATTGACGGATACCTTGTTGGGAACGCAACAGCTGACGCTCGATGATGAGGAGGACCCGGAATCTGCTGTTCCCAGTGTTGCGTCGTCTTGAAGGGTGGCATGAGAGTTGCGCGGTTCTTCGAATGAACTTATCCGGAACCCAACATTATTACCGGTATTTTTCTTATAATCTCATGTCTGATAATTGTATCTCCACGTCTTGCTCCACAACCCACCCTCGAAAAAAAAAAACCCGACGACAAAACCCAACTCCGTTGCTTTCCGAAAACCCCCCATCGGCTACCGGGACGCGCCCACTCCCAATTCCGTTTCCCGCGCGCCGTGACGCTGTTCCGGACGCGTGATTGCTAAGCAGAACCCGCCCTCTGAGCTCATTTTACCCCGCCATCATGGAAACTCTCCCACCCCACTTCCGAAAGCGCGGGCGCCCGGGGGAGCTTCTTGGTGATGGAAAGGCGACTCCGGATATACGTTACGCGTCGACTGGTTCCGAAGCCGCACGCAGGAATTAATCTCTGGGTTCTCTTGATGGGGGTTGAGTTTGGTGTCTTGCAATTGACTGGATCCGGAAAAAGATTATTACAAAAGCAGTGCATATATGGCTCTGCCGCTTCGTCTGCCGCTCCGTCGTCCACTCCTCCCACTTCTTAAGCTCGCCAGATCCCCGACGCTCGTCCGTTCGTCCCTCCCGCACCACCACCATTCCTACTCGCATCACATCGCTCCGCTGTCCACCATGGCCCCCGTCCCGCCCATCATGAAGGCCGTCCAGATCTCGCAGAACGGCGGGGTCGAGGTCCTCGAGTACAAGGACATCCCCGTGCCGACCGTCGGCGACGGCCAGATCCTCGTCCGCAACCGCTACGCCGGCCTCAACTACATCGACACCTACTTCCGCTCCGGCCTGTACAAGGTGCCGCAGTTCCCGCAGACGCTCGGCCGCGAGGGCGCCGGCGAGGTCGTCGCCGCCCACGCATCCGTCTCCGGCATCCCCGTCGGCGCCCGCGTCGTCTTCATGGGCACCTACGGCACCTACGCCGAGTACAGCGTCGTCGCCGCGTCCGACGCCATCGTCATCCCCGACTCCGTCTCCACCGACAAGGCCGCCGCCGCGTACCTCCAGGGCCTGACGGCCTGGACCTTCGTCCGCGAGGCGGGCGAGGTCAAGGCCGGCCAGTGGGCGCTCGTCCACGCTGCGGCGGGCGGCGTTGGCGGCCTGCTCGTCCAGATGCTGCGTGCGGTGGGGGCCAAGACGATCGGCACGGCGAGCTCGGAGGAGAAGTGTGAATTGGCTCGCAAGAATGGCGCCGGGTGGACAATCCTATCCTCTGACGATGTGGTTGCCAAGGTCAAGGAGATCACCGAGGGCCATGGCGTGGACGTCATCTTCGACGGCGTGGGCAAGGACACCTTTGACGCCGATATCGAGATGATTGCTCGCAAGGGCCAAATTGTTTCCTTTGGAAACGCCGTAAGCTCCCACACAAGACCTTCCACTAAACTATAATATTTGCTAACAGATTGTAGTCCGGTGCGGTGCCTCCCGTCAACATCCTCCGTCTCACCCCCAAGTGCATCAAGCTGATGCGACCCGTCGTGGGCGGATATCTCGCCGATCGAGCCAGCCTCGAAAAGTACAGCAACGAGCTCTTCGAGATGGTCGCATCCGGAAAGCTGGACATTCTGATCCACGACGTGTACCCCCTAAAGGAGGTGGCAAGGGCGCACCAGGACATCGAGAGCAGGAAGACGAAGGGCAAATTGCTCATAAAATTGTAATTATCTAGCGTGAATTCGTTTCTTTTCGCTACAAGTCTAAATGCCATGGATTTTTCAATCGCTGTGTCCAAAACATCTACGTTTATAGCTCGGTCTAAATCCAAGAGTGAGGGGATCAGTTGTATCTGAACTAAGCCTTGGTGGCCTTGGCGGCGTCCAGGAGAGCCTTGGGAGGCTCTTGTCGGTAGCCCTGGGGATTGTTCTCGACCCAGTGCCACAGGTCCTTGCAGGCCTCCTCCATGGTGAGCTCCGTCTTCCACTCCAGCTCCTTGTTGGCAAGCGCGGGGTTGGCGGTGAGGTCCAGGACATCGCCGTCTCGCCGGGGCTTGATCTCGTAGGGGAGGTCACGGCCAACGACGGCGCTGAAGGCCTTGATGATGTCGAAAACAGTGCTGCCGCGGCCGGAGCCCAAATTCCAGGCCTTGACTCCAGGGTTGTGCTCGCGGAGGTAGTTGAGGGCGACCAAGTGGCCGCGAGCCAAGTCCAAGACGTGGATGTAGTCTCGAATGGCGGTACCGTCCTTGGAGGCGTAGTCTAGAGAGTTAGTAGAGGCTCGAGCTAAGGACCTATGGGTTAAACTCACCATCACCAAAGACCAGGAGCTTCTCCCTGTCACCGGTGGCAACCTTGCCCAGGAGGGGCAGCAGGTTGAAGGGGATGCCCTGAGGGTCCTCGCCCATGAGACCACTGGGGTGGGCGCCGCAGGGGTTGAAGTATCGGAGGAGAGCGCCGTTCCACTCCTTGAAAGGCTTGCCAGCCTTCTCGAGGTTGTTGCGCTGGGCGTTGATGAAGTCGGTGATGACGCCCTCAATGGTGGACTTGGTGCGGCCGTAGGGGTTGGTAGGGCCAATGGGGCAGTGCTCGGGGATGGGGATCATGTTGGGGAAGCGGGTGGCATCGCCATAGACGGTAGCGGAGGAGGAGAAGACGATGTTGTGGACGTTGTTCTTCTCCATGGCGCGCAGGAGGGCGATGCTGCCGCCGACATTGACGCGGTAGTACTCGAGGGGTTGCACGGAGGACTCGCCGACGGCCTGGAGGTGTAATGCAGCAGTTAGTCCCTGGACTGGCCAGAAGAGAATTGGATCCGGGCCAGACTCGCCTTGAGGGCAGCAAAGTGAATGACGCTGTCGATGGCGGGGTGCTTGGCAAAGACGTCGTTGAGGCCGGCCTCGTCCGTCACATCGACCTTGTAGAAGACGGGGCGGCGACCGCACAGCAGCTCAATGCGGTCGAGGGCGACCTCGGAGGAGTTGTAGAGGCTGTCGACGATGACGACATCGTAACCGTGCTCGAGGAGGGCGAGGGAGGTGAAGGAGCCAATGTAGCCAGTGCCACTGCGAGGTAAGAGGCGCTCACGGTCAGCAAAAAGGGGGTTCGTTCGTTTGTGTCTGCGCAAGTTGGAGCGGCGGGCGTCCAAGGTGGCGGGGGAGGGAGAGTGGAGGGGCAGAGCAAAAAAGTGCAAGAACAAAGAATGCGATTCTTTGTCTGCGAGGTCAGGCTGTGTATGTGACGTACCCAGTGATCAGGACGGTTCCAACAGCCATTGTGAAGTTCTTTGTTCGTGGAGGAGAGAAAAAAGGTTGTGGTGAGGGTGAGGACGAGGACGAGGATGGAGTGTGGGTGGTGGTGTAGTGGCAACAGTTGCGCGCAGTGCGGGGGGTCCTCCTGGAATGGAGGTGAGCACTCAAAGGGCGTGGAGTGGTGATTGGTAGTGGGGGAGGGAGGGGCAACGTGAGTGGCCAGGGGACAAGGGAGCAGTAGTTCGTACGAGACGTACGAGTACTTGTAGAGAATAGAGTGGTGGGTGGGAGTGGAGGGGCCTAGTAGGGAGGGGTGAGGGGATTTCACGAGCAAAAGCCGTTGTTAATGGGGACAAGAGAGGCGTGGTTTTATTTTCACTTTTATTAGCTCTTAGTCTATCTGACATGTGCCATGACCATTGGCACAGGACTTGAGCTGGACTTGAACCGTAGGCTAATTGACTTAGCAGTAGTCCAACAAACGGTGAACGATTCTGTCCAGTTTCATTCTCTGGCGTGACTGAAGGCACAGACAGTATGCGCATTCTTGGGAAGCCCCACCGAAGATCACGGAATGGAGTGGTTGCTCATGAGACGCCCAACGCCGTCAATTGATTTACGTAGCCTCTTGACCAACAATACAAGTATAATTCTGGCCTAATTTTCTCCCCTCTTGGTTCTGTCCTGTTGATTAAATGAGTACGCGAGCGTCGGAAATATCCAAACCAGACTGACAGATGGAATCCCCCAGATACAAACGACCTCTGGAAAGCAGAACCCCCGCCACTAGTCTTGTGCCACCCCAAGCCACGTTTGAATCATTTCCCGGGATACATCTTCCATTGTTGAGGGTCTAGGCCCATCTGAATAGCTCCAAAGTCGCGATCCCAAGGACCAAGGTTGAAGCTCGCATTGGGTGAATAATATGTTGCAAGGCTCGGTATGGAGGGAGGCGACGGTGGCCGAGGCTTAAGGCCCGAAGTATCTAACCTAGGAAGAGTGGTAATACCTGATCTGGTGCACACCGCTTGACAATATCCAATCGAAGTGCAGGGAATCGTAGACCTTGGGCCTCGGGCGCTCTGAGACATACTATCGGGGACATAGGCTTAGTATATAGTCATACTTTACTTAGTGTGCGAGAGAACTGCACGTAGAACGACGTAGGGGTTGTGAAAGATTTTTCATCAAGTTAATCGTGGCTATAGGCTTTGTATTATGAGTCAAAAGTTGCGGCAATATTGCCTAAATAGAAGGGCGGGTCGTTATCAATTGGTCCTGCTCAACTGCATTATTGGTTCTTAAAAAAATCAGCCTTTACATCAGAGTTAGAATATGGTTCTTGATGATATTCGTGCTGGAATTACCTGAATACGCGTAGAAGCGGAAGGCTGCATGAGTTTGTCTGCAGGCTGGTCCGTAACACAGCTTCTCGTGGAACTTGTCTTCTATCCGCCAATGTACAATTGACTCCGACTGTCTATCTGGGCACCACGGCTAGCAACTGACATTTCACATGCAATTTTCAGTGCCCTTCTCCTCTCTTCCCGTTGATGCCACCTTCCTTACGAGTTAGACCTTCCTGTGTCCAGAACAATCATATCTCCCCTCTCAACATTCGATTATAGTTTGCTTGTCATTTTCGCGTATCTAGAACTCATGTGCGGATGAACAGAACCTCGACTTTAGTCGATTGAATCTGTATTACGCCTCGAGCATACATATTCCCCTGGGTTACTTACCAAAGGCCGTGGGCAAACAATCTAAACGTGACCGGCAGAATGACCTCGAGCCTGATCCATTCAATGCATCATGACGTGGTAGAAGCATCACTAATTAAGTAATTTGGAGGACTACTTGTACACTTGGACCTGGTTCAGGGAACCCTCTGTGTTTGATATACTGTGTTTTACCACTGTTCACGTATGCCAGGTGCCGGCTGTTTCACGAAGAAGGTACTCAGAGACGCATGGCATGATTGTAGGCAAAACGAGAATTTGAGGTGACAACTGCATGACGGGAAATATAAAATCCCGGCATTCGCAGCATTCTAAAATCTGAACCCCGGACTTTTCAACTTTTCCATTTGGCACGTTGGTACTTGCTCGCTAGTGGCATCTCAACGCCAAGTGACTCCATCATTTTGGTCCTGGGTTGGACGAGCATCAAGCATCAGCGCCACGTTCACGGGCTTCCCATCGAGCAAGAAAAATTCGGATACAGGAACAAGCAGATTCAACCACCGAGTCTATTGGCTCTTGATGAATACTGACCCCTGCTGAGAAGTTGGGTGGTTGCGATCGGGTTGTCCCTCACCGAAACTCCAGAAAACGTGTCACACACGTGATCACGCCCAGCCACTTGATTTGCGCCGCCTAATCCTCGGCGCGCCTCGCGTCTCGCAGCCGCCGTCACCAAAACACTCACGCCAGCATCGCCCAAGATATCGCCAGAAACGGAATTCCTTTACGAAACACTCGCCCCCCGGTCATTGACATTTTCCCTCTCGAGCCTTTGAACTTTGGACCGCTGTGTTGGCTTGACAGATCGCGCATCATCTTCCCCAGCTCCCGTCACGCACGGCTGCTCTTTGCATTCACGGAGCTCACCGTACGCCATCGTCCGCCACCACCAACATGCGCTTTGTCTGCGTGCACGCGCGCCTCGACTTTTAGCTTTCGCTGCGTCCCAAGGGAGAGCCGGTGCACTGAGATACCGCCTTTGTTCGCCGTGTTTGGGATGCGAACGGATCATTCACTGCACTGTTCCCCACCTGTTGTCTCTGTTGTTCTCGCGCCTTGGATGCGACCTCTCCAAAAGTCTTTGACGACTGCGCATCCCCTTGCTTGCGCGAACCCTTTGGGGGGGATGGTCACGGCCGCCCTTTCATGACACAAAAGCGCTTGTTTTCTTTCATTCATCCCTTGATCTGAATTCTCGAGTCCACTGTTCAATCCGACTCTCACCCTATCAATCCGTCCTGCTCATTTCATTCTCATCCTCATTCTCACCCTCATTCTCACCCTCACCCTCACAATGCCACCAAGATCTGTGCGACGCAGTTCGCGGCTGGGAAGCCGAGATCCAAGCCTAGAACCTGAAGCCGAACGAGAAACTTCTCGCGAAAGCCCAGTTTCCTTGGCGAGACCGCGTCTCCCGGCTTTACGTGGTACGCCGAGCTCCCGGAGGCAGTACACCTACGGCTCCGGCGTGGAACCTCAAGCGCGAACTGGTCACTTGCAAAGCACGGATCTTGGCAACGCTATCAATCAGGCAATAAACAAAACTTCCGACGACGACGTGTTTGTACGGCCTAGAAGACCACGACGCGCTGCCGCTGCGGCAGACCCCGAGCAGGATGAGCTCGCGCAACCCTCCGGGCAAACTAGAACCACTAAGCGGGGTCCTTCAAGACGAGGTAAGTCTCCCTGCCGGAAATACAATCAGCAACACCTAACACCAGCAGGCGCCGCAAGCAATCCAAATCCTCCTCCGCCGGTTGTGCCAAGCGGTAACACCGCAAGCACCACCAAACCTACAGCACCGGTTGCGTCTGGCAGTGGTACTGCGAGCACCTTAAAACCTCCTGTGCCGCTTGTACCGGGCAGTGACGCCGACAGCTTGCGCAGCTTTAACATAGAGAGCGACTACTACGGGGAAGCATCGATAGAATCTACCCTTGGAGGCACTCCAATGCCAAGAGACCACCAAACAAGAAACCAGGAAGCAAGAGAGCATCAAATAAGAGAGCGCCAAGAAAGAGAGCGACAAGAAAGAAAGCGCCAAGCAGACAGCCCCGAAACGACACGACGGCTTCATGGACAATCTAAGGACCACCTCTCACCAGTTTCAGGCACCAACAAAGAGGCACAGCAGTTTGAAGACGTTTTTGCTGCAGCACTTGCTGCAAAGTCGCCGTCGCCAGGTCCGAGTCGGAGGAGGAATGCCCAACCCGAACGACGGCAGCCCGAACAACGGCAACCCGAACAACGGCAACCAGAAAAGCGACAGCCCGAACAGCAGCAACCGCAAACTCAGCGAGACTCTGAAGGTCCTGGTGAGAGCGAAAAGTCTGACGGACTGGCGTCCAGAACTTCTTCTCGGGGACACGGTCGCAATGCCAACACCCCAGCCCCTACTGTTCGAATGCGTCAGTTCAGCACTAGGCAGGTGCTGTCCCGAAAGCCCGATACAGTCCAGGAACCAGAATTTGAGGATGACCTAGAGGACAAAGGCCATGGTGATGGACGAAGGACAAGTAGACCTCCAACACAAACAGCCGAAGGGCCAAAACCTGACGACGGCTCGAGGACAACCTTGCGAATCGAGAGTGGAGGCAGTCGGGGCCTGTTTGCACAGGCAAACGAGCTCAACAGCAAGAAGACCTCTTTCAACACCGACACGTATCCAGCCGACCGGCGGGAACGCGACGCCGCGATCCAGCGCGACATCTCAGAAGCCGAAGATCGAGTCGCCAGAGAACGGTTGGCAAGAGAAACCCGCGAAGCGAGGCGTCGACGGTGGGCTTGGTTCATGTCTCTATGGTCACTGGACTGGCTCTTCGGACTCTTCAGAACTCCCCCACCACCAGTGGAGGAGGAGGAGGAAGACGAACACGACGACGTCACAGATGGCCCCACTGAATGGTGGCGTTTACTTCATCCGAGGACATATGGACAGACCATGCTTTGGCTTATCGACACGATTATGGATCAAGTTGTTGATGTGATGGACAGGGTGTCCAACGCAAATCTCCGAGACTACATCCCAAGGCCCGGGAAAAATTTTGGCATGGCGGCTGCTGGCATTTTTGGCTTGATTGTCATGGCGCTTATTGGACCTGTTATTATTGGGATGTTGAGAACATTCAGCCTCCCAGACGCTGGGTCATTACCAAGCACGGGTGGCATCCATCTGCCCAGCATCGGCGGCATCGCCGGAAAGATTGGTGGTTTCATTCCTTCATTAGCATGGCCATTGCGAAGGTCCAGAGGTGATTTGGACGATCTCTTCGCCTCACTAGGACCGGAGGACAACGCGCAGGAACTTGTCAACAAGGTGTGGGAGCATTATGAAAAGAGCATCGGCGCCATGAAGAAAGATAGCAGGCTCCACCAGGCATCTCTCCAGAAGCTGGAGACTGTGGTCCCCAAGATTGTCAGGATGGAGCTCAAGAATGGCAAGCCCATTGTCACGCAGGAGTTCTGGCATGCGCTGCGAGACCTCATTCATGGAGACGGCAGCTTCGTGACCTTGGAGAAGAATAGTGGCGCGTACGAGTTTACGTCAGATGAGCAGTGGAAGGCCATCCGGGCTCGTCTCATCAAGGACCCGACATACACGTCCAAGCTGAACGCCACCGCCGCAGGCATCGAAGACCGCCTGGAGGCCAAGATGCCCAGGGCTTGGGACGCGTGGGTGAAGAACAACGAGGACAAGATTGCCGAGCTCATCGGCCCGGCGCTGGACAAGATCCAATCGGCCGGCTCGGGGCGCGAGTTCGACGAACGGCTCAAGAAAATCGTCAAGGACCAGGTCCAGGGCGGCGACCTCGAGGACGTCATCGTCACGCGGGCCGAGTTCCTGCACCACCTCCAGAACGAGTTCGCCCTGCACCGCGCCGAGATCCGCGCCGAGATCAAGGCGCTCCAGCCGCAGCTCGAGGAGCTCCGCGAGGAGATGCAGGCCGCGACGCGCAACCAGCCGCAGGGGGTGAGCAAGGGCGAGATCGCGGCGCTGGTCAAGTCGTTGGTGCTGAAGGCCGTCGGCGACATGAACCTCGAGGGCATGGCCAAGGGCAAGATCCACTACCACTGGGCGGCGGAGCTCAAGAACCAGGTCAACTACTTCGCCATCGGCGCCGGTGCCACCATCGACGGCAAGCGGACGTCGACAACCTACGACCCGCTGGACCAGGGCACCGTCGCGCCGGACGCCTTCATCCGCGGCATCCGGTCCGTCGCGCCGCTCCCGCCGATCGCGGCCCTCAGCCCCTGGGAGGACGAGGGCGACTGCTGGTGCGCGGCCCGGTCCGTCAACCACCGCGGCAACCCGCACGGCGCCACGCTCTCGGTGCAGCTCGGCCGGCGCGTCGTCCCGCAGCACGTCGTCGTCGAGCACCTGCTCCCCGGTGCCACCTCCGACCCGGCCGCCCGGCCGCGCCACATCGAGGTCTACGCCCACTTCGAGGACCACGTCGTCCGCGAGCGCGTCCGCGACTTCGCCGCCACCCACCTCCCCGACGCC
This sequence comes from Neonectria punicea, assembly GCA_037954315.1. NCBI lineage: Eukaryota > Fungi > Ascomycota > Sordariomycetes > Hypocreales > Nectriaceae > Neonectria > Neonectria punicea. Next base: position 156,804 of record JAZAVJ010000042.1, on the reverse strand, counting down.
ACCAACGACCGCGACTTCCAGGCCCCCGGCTACGGCCCCGCCTTCGTCAAGATCGCCCAGTTCGTCTACGAGGGCGCCGAGCTGCACGACGGCGTCCACGTCCACCGCCTGCACTCCGACCTCGCCGCCCTCGGCGCCGCCACCGACCAGGTCATCGTCCGCGCCGTCAGCAACTACGGCGCCGACACCCACACGTGCTTCTACCGCGTGCGGCTGTTTGGCAAGCCGCTCGCGATCGACGAGTTGTGAATGAGAACCATTAGGAGGGTTCATTGTAACGCTGTTTTTGTTTTGTCGTCTTTTATACGAAATGTATCACTTGGAATGAATGCCATTTGTGGGAAGCGCGGAGCTCGGGGGGTTTTTTGGGATTGATAGTTTTATGTTCACTGCATCCATGTACATGTGTCTATTGGATACTGACTTGCCACAGCAAAACAAACGACTCTTCAACGCGTGCAAGTGATGAACCGTGATGTGAACAAAAGTAACCTTGCGAATTCCAGCCTCCCATCTTTTTGTCTAATCCTATGTACAAGGCCACAACAAAGGGTATCGCACCTATCCAGTCCAGCCTCCTCCTCGCCCTTAATCCAAGAGCCCCGTCGCCAGCGCCTCCAGATCCTCCAGCGTCTCGGGCTCCTGGTCCATCTCGATGACCTTGCCCCTGCCCTTCTTGGCCTTCTTGGCCTCCCGCTCCTCGTCCGAGTCGTCCTCGAACCACTTCTTGGCGCGTTTCCTCGGCGGCTCGGGTTCCCCGTCGGAGCCGGAGCCCTCGCCGGCGATGGGCAGGGAGCGCATGAACTCGAGCGGGTCGTCGCCGTCGTCGTCGTCGACGGTCTGCAGCATGGGCGCCGCGTCCGGGTCGATGCCCGCCAGCTCCATGGCCTCGCGGGCCTTGCGCTTGTCTCGCTTGTCGCGCTTCTTCTGCTTGGCGAGCTGCTTGTCGTCGACGTCGGCGTCGCGCACGCGGGTGGCCTCGTCCTCGACGAACTTGCGCCGCAGTTCCTCGGCGGGGCCTTCCTGGTGGAAGTCGTCCTCGTCCTGGAGCTCGTAGACTTCGTGGGCGTTGCCGTCGTCGTCGTATACCAGTTTCGTGGGGTTGCCCTTGAACTTGAGCATCTTCTTCTTCGACTTGAGCGCCTTTTCTCGTCGTTTTGAATCGACAATGTAGGGCTCGTTGCCTCCCATCCCGTTGATGATCTTGGCCGAGCTCTCGAACGCGTTCTTGGACTCCTCGTCGAGGTCGTCGTCGTTGAGACGCCTCTTTACTGACAAGAAATCTTCCTCATCCTCATCATCGCCATCCTTCTCGTCGTCGCCTATAACCAGTTTCGTGTAGTGACTTGACAAAACGTCCTGATTTGTACGCTCAAACATGCGGTCGTACTTTGTTCGCACCTCGTTCTTCTTGGTCTTCGTCTTGGGCCCGTCGAGATCCATATCTGATTCGGAGCCGCTGGACATGCCCGCGCGGGGAGCGTTCTTGATGCGCTTGATATCCTCTCCCTTCTGGAACTTGATGTGCGGTGTTCCAGGTAGACCGAGGCTGGCTGCGAAGCCATCGAGGTCGAGTTTGTTGAACTTGAAGACTTGTTTGTCTTTCTGTAAGTGAATTGATCGCGTGTAACTAATGAATGCCTTTTGGCCGAGGTACTTCAGATCGGGGTTCTGGAAGCACATGCTTTGCAGTTGGTCCTTGATGGACTTCTTCTTCTTCTCCTTGACATTGACTTTTTGAATGGGGATTTTCTTCTGCTCCAGGCGCTTGAGCATCCCTGCCTCTTCATTGGGGTCCAAGAAGATGACGGCTCGACCGTTGCTCTCAAACCGGGCTGTTCGGCCGACGCGATGAATGTACGTGTCGGCATCCTCGGGGCAATCGGCCTGGATGACCCAATCCACGGCAGGGAAATCGATTCCTCGGGCGACGACGTCAGTCGCAAACAAGCACGACTGTTTGGCAGCTGTGAACCTCGAGGTGATCTCCAGGCGGGCCAGTTGTTTTTGGCGGCCGTGAAGATGCAGTAGGGGGATACCAGGTTGCAGGTGTCGGAAGCTCTCATACACAAATCGGACCTGCTTGCCAGAACTGAGGAAGACAATGATCTTGCTCTTCAGGTTTGCCTTGATGAAGCCGTAGAGGGTGTCGAGTTTCTCCGTCAGGGGCGTGACGATGTAGTGCTGCTGCAAATTCGTCGGGGTCGCGGCGACGGCGGATTCGTGGACGGAGACGTATTCAGGGTCCCTAAGGCTCAGACGCGCCAGATCGGAAACCTTTCTGCTTTGGGTGGCACTGAACATGAGCGTTTGTCGGGACTTTGGTAGATGCTCGACCAAGGCGTCGACTGAGGACTGGAAACCCATATCCATGATGCGATCCGCCTCATCCAGGACCAGGATCTGCAAGTTGTTGGCATCGAAACCTGCCGTCTGGTCCAGGTGCTGCAGCATTCGGCCAGGAGTGCAGACCAGGATATTCATTCGGTCCAGTCGTTCGGCCTCCTCCTTCAAGCTCTTACCACCAATGATCAGGCCAGCCGAGAAGGCATGATTGCGACCGATCTTGCGCAGAACCTCGAAGATTTGGACAGCCAACTCGCGAGTCGGGGAGATGATGAGGGCGCCAAGGCCGTCGAACTCAGTCCATTGCGCTCGGTAGAGCTTCTCGAGCACAGGAACTAAGAAGGCCAGCGTCTTTCCGCTGCCGGTTTTGGCGGCTCCGAGGATGTCGTTCCCCTTCAGCGCCAGCGGGATAGCGCCGGCCTGGACATCGGTGAGGGTCTGGAAATGCGAAGCCTCGAGTCCGGAGGCGGTCGGGACGGAGAGAGGGAGTCCGGAGAAGCTTCTGATTTCGGTAGACTTGGGGTCCTGCGCAGAATCAGTCAGAAAAGACGTTCCTCGAAGGCATTGGCCGATGCAGCGAAAACCCCACCAAGACTTACCAGGTCGTTGACGCGCTCCTCGAGCTTCTGGAGGTCTTCCTGCTCTCGCTTGCGCTTCTGCTGGCGCTGGTCGGTGCGGCTGTTCTTCTGCGGCTTGGGCTGGCGCCCGCCGTGTCGTGCGTTGGGGGCCATTCGTCCAGCGTTGAGGAAAGTGCGCTTGTAAAAGAATGGAATGGCTGACTTGCGATGCTCTCGTTGGTGTCGCAGGAAATTTTTTGGAGGGCGGCGATCCTGGACGCCGATGGCCGATGCCCCCACATTTAAATATGTGGGGTGTCCATTGTGCAGGCATTATCCGTACTTCGCCGATCAACACCGTACACGAGATGGGAAATGTACAGATTTATGACTTGATTGTCTCTACAGCGTATTTTTTGTATTTTTCAAGCTCCAAAAACTGGTTCACAACGGGTGTAAATACCCGGCAGAAAATCATCATGTTATATCTATATTACACCGCGTATGTGTTGGAGAAGGCAGCAGAGGGTCAGACACGGCAGTATAAACGATGCCAAAAGTATAAATAGTTAGACTACCCATCAATTGTCAGCTTGCATCTAGCTTTACTGTAGTCTGGGGAAATTATTATCGTCGCCCAAGCTGTCCTATAAGATAAGATCTAATGAGCCTAACTTTACGACGAGGCTTTCAAGACTGAGTTGAGGCTTAGACACACCCAAACTCGAATCTGCCCAGGCTAGCGATTAGGCAGGCATTTCAGCCGCTGCGTTTGCACCAGCAGCACACACCCGACCAGCCCTTCACTCTGAGACAGGGATGCAGAGTTGCCAGGGAGAAACATAGCTGGTCTGCTGTGCATTGGCCGCATGAAGACGAGGCAGTCAGCTGCCTCTCCATTACACATAAAATGCCCATCAGCTCGATTTCCACCCGAAGAGGGTGACAAGAGTTGTCTTTAGACTACAGCAGACGCCATGGCTTACGACTACAGCCGTTACCGCTCCGTGACGATAATCCCACCTCCATCATGGTTGCGCCGCCTGGGAAAAGTGTCCGCCTGGGAAAAGTGTCCGCCTTCATGACCGTCTTCGCCGTCGTCTGCGATATAGTCGAGCTTTGTTTTATCCTCATGAGTATGTCGGGCGGGAAGGACAAGACCGACAAGGCCCAAGCGAGGTTCGCTCCTGGTTGCCTTACTACCTTTTGCTTGCTAGCATCTAGGCCATCCTCATTGGTGTGCAAGCAAGATTCGTCCCTATTTTGGGCCATGACGGGCTACCGGAATGTGTCCCATACAGCAACAAACTCGCTCTTTGCTTGGCGTATAGCGCATCATGGGCCGGAGGCATCCTTTGCTGGTAAGTGCGCAGCTGAACCGCTTGTATACGGGCCATTAACGCTGGTAGTGGTGTCTATTGTATTGAGGGCATAATCCTTCTCACTATGGCATGGGGCATCCGTCGAATGAATGTTGAGCAGGAAAATCTGGCAGAATCAGTGGCTAGAGATAATAGGGCCATGATTGAAGCTAATGTAAGGCTTAATATGTTGCGGGTTAGAAAACCAGGCCCGAGTCAGGACATGACTCCAGCTGAAGACATCATCATTGGGGGACCGTCTAAGATCGAACGGTAGGAGGTGGCTTCGTAAGGGATGGGCGAGAAAAAAATGGCAAGTCCGGGTACAGACAGGACCAGAATTTCATTAAACGTATAGAAAAGACATATATTCTATGATATTAATTTACTTATTTGTTGATTGAGTTCACGTCTTTACCTCGACGAGTCCCCGCCAAATTGAATATATCTTGTTCACCGCCCTCGGCAGAAAAGTTTCACCGCCAAAAAAATTGCTTTCTGCCCCTCCATCACCGTCGCCAACCCGCTTCATCACCACGTCCACGTCGCAACACACAACATGAAGAACTCCAAGAAGAAGGGAGGCTCGGCCTCGGCCCCCATATCCGATGCGCGATTTGCCAGCTTCGAGAGCGATCCCCGCTACAGACTGCCTTCCAAGAAGGCCTCCAAGACCACAATCGACAAGCGCTTCTCGCGCATGCTCAAGGACGACGAGTTCACTGCCACCGCAAAAGTTGATCGCTACGGCCGAAAATTGAAGTCCGACTCCAAGAAAAAGGCGCTGCAGAGACTGTACCGGGAGGAGGGCGAGGAAGAGGAAGAGGATGACGATGACGACAAGAAAGAGGATGACGAGGAGGAAATCGAGTTGGACGCTGATGAGGTGGTACAAAGGGAGCTCCTCGCTGCTCATGCCAGCCACGATCCAGCGAGAGGCGGCGGATTCGCATCCTCAGATTCCGACTCCGACTCCGACGATGATTCCGAATCGGGTGGGGTGGAAGGTGGTGTCGATATCCCCGTGGGCGATATGCAAAGGTTCCAGGACGAGCAGGCCGACGCAGAAGCGGGAGAGGTGACCAACCGCGTCGCCATCGTAAATCTCGACTGGGACCACGTCAAGTCAACCGACCTGATGGCCCTGTTCTCCAGCTTCATCCCCACAAGCGGCGGCCGAATCGAGAAGGTCTCCATCTTCCCCAGCGAGTTTGGCAAGGAGCGCATGCAGCAAGAGGAGGTCGAGGGCCCTCCTAAAGCGCTTTTCAAGACTGCTGCGCGGAGTGATTCGGGCGACGACTCGGAGGACGACTCGGACGAGAAGAGCGACGAGGATAGCGAGAACGAGGATGACAGGATCAAGAATGACTTGCTCCAGGAGGGAGACGACCAGGACTTTGATAGCGATGCGCTGCGATCGTACCAGCTCGACCGTCTTCGATACTACTACGCAGTCATGGTTTGCTCGAGCCCTGAAGTTGCGCAACAAATCTACGAAGCCACCGATGGACGAGAATACCAGGCATCCTCCAACTTCCTCGACCTAAGGTTCGTCCCCGACGACGTCACTTTCGACGACGAGCCTCGTGATGAGTGCGACAAGACACCAGACTCGTACAAGCCGATCGAGTTTGTGACCAACGCCCTGCAGAGCTCCAAGGTCAAGCTCACCTGGGACATGCACCCGGATGAATATTCTCGAAAGGAGTCCATCAACCGCGCTTTCAGCGGAAGCCGAGCCCAGATCGAGGAGAATGATCTACGCGCCTATCTCGCCAGCGATAGCGAGGATGAGCAATCAGACAGAGGGGAACTAGACGAAAACGAAGCCGGAGAGGATGCGCCTAAGTTGACCAAGAAGGAACTCGCTCGACAAAAGATGCGAGCGGCTCTCGGACTCGGAGACGAGCCACTTGCCAAGGCGTCCAAATCCGCGCCCGTAGGAGACATGCAAATTACCTTCACACCTGCTCTGTCCGAGGGCGCAGCCAAGAAGGATGAGACGGAGGAGACGACACTGGAAAAATACGTGCGAAAGGAGAAGGAGCGCAAGGAGAAGAAGCGCCAGATGGCTCGAGCGAAGCGCAAAGGCAAGGACTCTGATGCAGAGGATGTCGAGGAGGCCGAGGATGTGGACGTGGACGGGGTGGCTTCGGCCGCGGAGGGCGACGATCTCGGCTTCGACGACCCCTTCTTCACCGCCGAGGAACCCGCCGCCGCATCCAAGGCCTCGGTCCGCAAGGAGGAGCGACGCAAGAAGCGCGAAGCCCGCGAAGCTGCCGAGGCAGAAACGGCCGCCGAGAAGGAGCAGCTCGCCAAGGTCATGGCCGCCGACGCGCACGACAACCAGGCAGAGCACCTGGACCACTTCGACATGAACGAGATCCTGCGGGCGCAGAAGCGCGCGGGCAAGAAGGGCAAGGCCAAGAAGCGCGCCGAGGCCAGGGTCAAGGACAAGGAGTCGCGCGGCGGGCTGCAGGAGGACTTCGCCATGGACGTGGCCGACGACCGGTTCCGGGCCGTCTTCGACAGCCACGAGTACGCCATCGATCCGTCCAACCCCAAGTTCAAGGCCACCGAGGGCATGAAGAAGCTGCTGGAGGAGGGCAGGAGGAAGAGGAGGGCGGGCGACGAGGAGGCCGAGGCGCCGCGGGTCAAGAAGGCCAAGAAGGGACGGAGGTGATGAGCGGTGGGCACGCGGGATGGACGGGTTGTAGTAATTCAAAAGGACCTCTAGACGGCGTACAAAATGGCACTTGGTTGATCATGACATGCAGTTGTATATAGTCCGTTATTCGTGAAAGGTATATATCGTTGCAACACTGGTCCTCCTTTCCTACTGCATCATTTGCTCGAGGTGATTCTCTCGTTGAAACAGAAACGAACACACGCTCAACTCCAGGCCCAAACAGGACGGTCCCGATCTTAAACGACAAGACTCAAAACACACCAGCCTACAACGCCGAAAAGACCATGGATGAACAAGACTTGGGGATCACTCGTCTTCCAGTGGTTTCTGTCCGCTCCAGAAGTGCATCTTGCCGTAAGCGTGAACCGCAGGATCGCGCATCGCCTGGCGACACTCGGCGAAGAACAGCTCCATCTCGGCCTTCTCCCATCCCAACTGCGGGAAGTGGACGGCGCCGACGGCGGGGAAGAATTCCTCGCATGCGGTGCGGTAGTACATACCGACGAGTCGCATAAGCCTAGTCACCACGTTAGCACCCCCCTTTTCTTTCATGTGTGTCTTGCTCCTGGCATCTTACTTGTCGCGCGGCCACGTCCCGTAGGGCAGCTTGACGTAGTTGTGCTGGATGTTGACGAAGCCGGCGTCGGCGAGGTACTGCGCCCCGAAGACGGCGGCGTGGGCGTTGGTGCCGAACTGGGCGAAGGCCTGGACGAGGATGTCGGTGAAGCGCTGGATGGGCCAGTCGGCGGGCATGGAGCCGTCGTCGCTGTGGCACTGGCCGTCGACGTCCTGGAGCTCGACCCAGGCGCCGGGCTTCATGTGGCTTGAGGGGAGGATGAGCGGTGGGTAGAAGGGAGAGGGTTGAAGGGGACGTACTCGAAGGCTTGTCTGAGGAGGTTGACGGGGGATTTGAGGATGGGGATCATGTTGCGGAGGTGGACGAAGTCGAAGTCGTCGCCGTTGAGCCACTCGTCCTCTACGTCGTCGACGAGGAATCTGGAAGCGGGTGTTAGTGGGGTTCGTCGTGGAGAGGGATGGCTGGAGACTTACTTGACGTTGGGAGGGACCCAGACTGGCTGTATGGGACTGAGGTCCAGTCCAAGGACTTGGGCACTGGGGAACTTGTCTCCAACTGCAAGTACACAATGATCAAGTCAGCCCAGCTCACAAGAACAACCCTCCCCCCCCCGATGAACAATACCCTCAATAGCCCAAAGCCCCGTCCCCGTGCCCAAGTCGGCAATCTTCTGCGGGTGCTCCCCCACGGGCGCGTAGAACAGCCGGCCGTCGGTGGCCTCGAGCATCATGGCGTGCAGCATGTCCTCGCGGTTCTGCTCGGCCTCGTCGTTGGGCAGCGGGTAGCGGCCGTGGCGGTAGCGGTGGTAGCGGCGGCCGTTCTCGTAGCTGTGCGCGTAGATGCTGGAGCCGAGCGACGTCGAGTCGGACCCGTCGCCGAGGGAGCCGGCGTCGAAGTCGCTGGCCGAGAACTCGCCGTCCTCGTCGCTGCCGCCGGCTTCGATGAGGGCGTCGCCGTGTAAGAGGCCGTGCGAGGCGGGCGGTTGTTGTTGTTGATGGTCGTCGGGGTCTGTGTCGTGGCTGGGGGATTGGACTTGTTGCTAGTCAGCCATGTCGATCCTTTTCCGTGGTAATTCATCTTCTTGTTCTCTCTACAGTCGGATGCGTGCTCACCTGGGGCCACAGGACTCGACTTGTCGTCAGACCGCGGGCTGCCCTTGGGACTCACCCTGGGACTCCGCTTGCCCTCAGAGCCACTCGAGGAGCCCATTCCTACCAGACAATTCCTGCTTTGCTATTTCCGCTGAGGCCGTTCCCTGGAAGTTCTCGTACTTATCTATCTCGGAGACGAATTGGGAGGAGGAGAACGAGACGAAGAACTGTTGGGCGCAAACAAGGAACTAGTGGGGGCGGCCCGGCGAGGAGACAATGCGACGGGATGGATGCGGAACCGGGCACGTTGCGTCGAGTTGGTGAGAATGTGACAGGTAACAAGGAGGAGCCAACGAGGAGAAGCAGGAGGAGGATGGACTTGGGAAGGGGGCTATCTGGAATCCGCGACGAGGAAGAGGCGTTTCCGCAGATGCCGATTCAAGCCCGGACTCTTCTAATTCTTGTCCCTGTCATTCCCCATCAGGTCGACGGTGGAAAGCTTCAAGGTCTCAACGTCCGTCATGCCAATTGGAAGCTCAGCCAAACCTTGAAGAAAAAGAGTCCGGGGTCTGGTGTAGACGGCCTGGAACGGAAATAGATGACCTGATAGCGACAAGGGGGAACGCATCCAACTTCTTTCCTCTTTCCCCCCCTTCTATTTTTTTTTCATTTTTCAAAAGCAACAGGTTTTGTTCCCGGGTGTTGGGCGCATTCCAACCAGCTCCGAGGCGGCGGTCGTGACAAGACATGGGCGCGCCGGTTTTTGTAGTTGTGTTCGCAGGAGGAGGAGGAGGAGGAGTTGGGCTAGCGCGTGGGACGGACGAAAGTGGCTAAAACTTGACAGCTTCGTGGGGAATGGGGAAACTAGAAGGGAAGAAGACATGGTTCCAGCGGAATGGTTCGACCATTTTGCTCGGGCTTTTCTCCATCTGTCTGCGTTGAGGAATGGGTCGTGGTATGTCGGGAAATGCATGTTTTCTGCCGTCGTTGGACTATAACGGGAAGTCAAATGGGGAAGATTGACTCCCGTGACCGGGTCTCTGGAGAGCGAGAAGGCGAGTCTTGTACTGATGGACTGCAGATCCCATGCCGTGGCGGGCTGAAGCTAACCCGTCGTTCCAACTTGGGGGCGATTTCAGCCACAGAATCTAGCGAGGCGAGGTGATGGACACAGAAGTGGCACAAGCAGACGTGGTGGAGGACGACGACTGAGAGACACACACATGCGGGTTGGTGTCACCAGCCACCAGCCAGCCACAAGAACCAAGAACCACCCCAGCTCTGCATGCAGCGAGTGCATGCAGCAGGCCAAGGAAAAATGGCGTGCTTCTTCTCTTTTTTTTTTTTTTTCCCGCATCGCATCGTAAAAAGAAAAAAGAGAAAAAAAAGGATCGTGCGTTTTTCCCATCACGATACACGAGAACTGGAACCAGCCCACCCACGGCCCATTTTGTCGCTTGATGCCGCTTCATCCCGCATGATGCCGCACTAGGGGGACCATCGGTGGGTTGGGGTTGAAAGAGGCAAGGTAAGCCGGCTGACGGTTCTAGTTGGAAGTACGTCAAGCGGCGTGAGAGAGAGAGAGGGTGTGAAGAAACCGGTCGGTCTTATCTATCTCTCCTCCCACCAGTTCGCGAACGAAGAATAAATGCCGACTTGCGACCAACCGCCGTTGCGCGGCTGCCGAACATTTTGGTCTGTGCAGTGTGTGCGTGCAGTGCAGCGCGTTATGTGCACCATCTTCCGACAGGGGGGTTTGTATGGTTGAGATGGACATGGAGATGGTTCTGCGACTGCGATGAGAATGAGATGCCATCAGACAGACAGACACCTCCCCATTCACCATACTTGAACAACCCAAGAAAACAATAATTCGGCCATCCATCGTCACACAACCCGTCACACCGTCCATCCTCACCGACCTCCCGGAGCTTATCTTCCAGCCAACCCCTCCCATCCCATCCCACGCAAACATCGCACACCATCTAGCGCCGCACTTATTAGCATCGTCGAAGATCCCCAGGTCGCAGGGGGGTCCGCCGGGCGCAAGCAATTGGACGCGCCCCCCCGCCCACCTTCCCGGAGGGGGGGAGGGGGAAGTGGCTAACTTGTCCCCATCATGACGCTACTATTATCGGTGGGGAAACGCGTGAGCTCTTTATTTTTTTTTCTCTCTGTGTGTGCTCGCTCTGTTCTTCCTGCTCCTTTTGGTGTCTCTTTCTGTGTCGGGCGGTGGGGGAAAATACATTGCATCTTGGGTGTGGGAGGGTTGTGTCGTATGTAGAGTAGTACTACGGTAGTCAGTCTACTTATATCAAGAGAGTGCAATCTCGTGTCGCCGTCGTCGCCTCCTTCTCCCCCTTCTTTTTCCTTTTCCTTCGTGGCAGTTGTTCGTGTCCAAGTCCCAACAGACCTCCCCTCTTCATATCCGACAACCCCGTCGCCCAACTTCCTGACATGGCCGCGACCGTCACGACGCCTCTCCTCCCCATCTCCTCCGCCGCCACCGCCGCCGTCGCACTACCAGACCGGCCCTCACCGCACCTCCAACTGCAACTGCAGCAACAACTCCAACAACAGCAACCCGCTCCCCAGCCGCAAATCTCCCTCGCCGCCCGCATCCAGCGCACCGCCATCGCCACCTTCTGCCTCGTGCGCTTCTTCCGCGGCCTCTCGCTCGTCGTCTACCCGCGCTTCGGCCTCTACGCCCTCGACGTCCCCTCGGATGGCTCCTCGTGCATGCTCGCCAGCCTGATCGGCGTGCGCGACATCCTCCTCGCCGGCCTGCTGCACACGGCCGACGTCGCCAACGCCCTCGACGGCGACGCCTACGCCCGCCGCGAGGTCAGCCGCTCGCTCGCCGTCGGCCTGCTCAGCGACGCCGTCGACGCCTTCGTGCTCATCTTCTACGCCGCCTGGTCCTCCGACTGGGGCAACCCCGTCACCGTCATCGTCGTCACCGCCGTCATGGCCATCCTCGAGCACCTGACCCTGTGGAGCCTGAGCGAGGACGAGTGGGACGCCCCCGAGCACCGCAGCCTCGAGGAGGACAAGGTGTCGAGGATGAACGCCTGGCTGCGCGAGCTGGGCCGCTACGAGCAGGACCAGGAGCTGGCTCAGACGCGGCCCGAGCCGTCGTCGCGCGCCTCGACCTGTCGGAACGGGGACATGGTGTGAGGAGTTGCTTCGTCTTTTTTCTTTCTTCTTTCTCTCTTACTCGTTTGTTTATATTTCTCGGCGTCGAGGGGTTTGGCATTTCCGCAAGCAAAGGCGTTGGGACTTCATATGGTTTTTGGAGTTTGGGTTGGAACTCGGGACATGGAACTTGCACGGCGAATCTCTCTGCATTGGACGTCGAGCTGTAATGGCAATTGAGTTAATGATGGTATGAACGAGCATCCTTCAATGGACAACGAAGGTGGAACCCACTTCAAATCAACATGTCTACTCAAAATCCAAGAGCGTAGGACCCAGACAGTCAATATTACCTCCTGATTCTGGTCGGTCTACGGCATGACATTGCAGAGCTCTATGACAGTTGCCGCTTCTACTAAACCTCCACTCTCTCTATATCCCGTCTACAAACATCTAAAGCTACCGCTGTAACTTCACCCACAACACACATCACAGCCGCGCCGAAATACCCTTCGCCTCCTCCTCCGCCCACGCCGCCTCGTTCTGCCGCTGCCACATGTCCTTCCTTAGATCCAACCCCGTCAGGAACGCGCGGTACCACTCCCTCCGGAACACGGGCAGCTCGCGACCCACGCCCGGCCCCGCCAGCGCCCGCAGCCCCTCAAAGTAGTCCTCAAAGTCCGGGAACACCACGGTGAACCGGGGGCCGTCGCCGTGCGTCTCGATCCGCCGCGCCTCCCACTCCCGCATCTCCTCCGCCGACGGCCGCCCCGCCCGCCCCGCCAGCAGCCGCGCCGCGTACACGGCCTGCCACTCGAAGATCTTGAAGGTCAGGCCCGCGCCCACGGCGCCGACGAACAGCAGCGTCGGGTCGTGCTGCCAGACCACGTGCTGGTAGAGGTCAGGCACGCGGTTGTTGCGCACCGGCACCGACGGGAGGAACGGCAGCGTCCAGGTGTAGCCCGTGCCGAAGATGATGTGGTCCACGTCGGCGATGGCGTTGCCGTCCGCGAGGTGCACCGTCCGCCCGTCGACTCGCGCGATGGAAGGGTGCTTCTGTATCCGGGGGTGGTTGAATGCCAGGTCGCCGAAGTAGCCGTTGGGCGTGTGACCTAGGACAATCGTGTGGACGGGCGATTTGGCCGTGTCGATGAGGTCAACTGCAATGTCTGCCGCAGAGACGGACGCTCCGACAACGACAACCCGCTGCAGGTTCATCCGATCAGCATCGTCCCAAATTCTTGCACAGTAGCTTCTTAGACCTACCTTGTTCTTGAACAGGCTCCTCCCCCGGAAGTGTTTGCTATGCAAGACGCTCCCCGGCCGAGACTTCTCAAACTGCTCCAACCCCTCGATGGCGGGGATATACGGCACCCAGTAGTGACCGCTGGCGACAACCACGGCGTCGAACCACTCGACCCACCAGTAATCCTGCTCCTGGCCGTCCTTCCGCAGCGTCACCTTCCACTCCTCGCCCACCTTCTCCACGCGCTCCACCGACGTGCGGTACGACACGAGGTCCTCGTACCCGTTCCGCCGCACCAGGCCCTCGATGTAGCCCCGGACGACCCGCCACGGCCGGAACGGCGTCTCGGCCCCGTGCTTGCCGACGGACCACTCGCTGCGCACCTCCGGGATGGGCTCCCGGCTGAACTCCATGGCCAGGCTGTCGACGTTGGTCTCCAGGTAGGGGTAGACGGACGACTCGGCGAAGCGCGGCTGGTCCGACTTGGGCACCAGCGCCGGCAGCCGCTCCGGCACGGCGAGGGGGGCGTCGGCGGAGCGGTCGGCCAGGCGCGCGAACCCGGAGAGCGTCGGGGGCTTGGCCGAGTCGCCGATCCTGCGGGCCGGGTCAGCGATGATGGGCTCCCGCATCTCGTTTTGTCCCTGTCGCAACTCTACCAGCATCCTCCAGGTCCCTCGCGCCGCTCAAAGACCCGGATCAGGTCGAATGTCTTTTCCTGCGCGAGCGCATCGATGGTCATGGCGCCAGCGGGACCGGCCCCGATGACAGCAACGCGCTTGACCGGCATCGTGGAAGTGAGGCTTTTGTTAAACTCCGACAAATAGCGTGGGATCAGTTTTCGAGCCCTCCGCGTCGATCCAATTGCTCCAGAAGAGATGAACAGAGGAAAATAAAAAGAGCAAAAAAAAACATGCGTCGCCTACACACGGCCTCGTGAAGCTTGCGATATCCATTCCCCACTTTTCCACCTCGAGGCCGATTGCGACAAGCCCTGTCGGGTCAACGGCAGCCAGTGACGTGAAGCCGAGGGTGGAGATGCGGTCGCGATGGAGCGAGTCTGTCAATTGTGTTATATCACGCCATCGCCGGCGTCGGGAGGTGAACGGGCGGCGCGGTCTGGGGTTTCAGCGAATCAGGTGTAAGACGAAATACAGGGTAGGAAAGTTGAAGCTTTAAATGAATTGATAGCTGTGATGAATAAGTTTTACTCTGTCTAGAAGGCTGCTGCATCCGTCGTCGGTAGTCGATTTAACCGCAAAGCGGCTCAGCTCCACTTGGTTACCTAGATTACATTTCCGTTGGCGTCAACGAACAGACCTTGTTGACGTGGTGGTCTGCACTGATGCCGAGGACTCAGTACTAGTTAGCATAAATACTGATCATTCTTTGTTCTTCTAAACGTAGTGTTTGATTGACATGTCATCCTCATGTTACAGACTGTTGAAAGGAGTCTAGCCTGGGCCCCGAGCGAAGGGAGCCAAGCCATCCATCGATACAATTCTAGTATGTTAGGATAATGACACGTGAGGCTCGTGGAAGCGATGATGGATTTGAAGCACCACCTTCTGGTATTCATTCAGCGCCCCAGGCGGCATGGTAACGCCCGGCCAGTAAGTATGCTTTAGTGCTGATGACCTGCATTTTATGGTTTGTGGTTGTGATGGCATGACCAGAATCGTCACCTACCTACTACCAGTGAGCATCTACCACTGACAATCCCACGATCATGTAGATCGAGGAGCCAGGGCAATGCAAGAAAAGCGCAGATCGCCACCTTCGGCCGAATCCGCTCGCTGAAGATCCATCAGCCGCTTGATCCCCAGCCCCAGAGCCCTCTCACTCAGCGCATCTTCATCCTCTGCCAACGCCCCCCTTCGTATCGGTCCGTTCCTCACGCCCTCCAGCTCCCACAAGTTCCCATCCCGGGCCTTGACGAAGGCCACGAAATGGTTGCCCAACCTCTCCATCTCGTCGACGCTCGGCGGGGCCGTGTCGCCCATCAGAGACGACGCCTGGCTGGCTTCGTAGATGGCCTCGGAGTCGGACAGGAGGCTCGCGCGGTCCTCCCTGTGCAGGGGGATGGCTTCGTCGCGGAACTGGGCGAGGGTGCTCCCGGGGACGACCGCCTTCGCGGGCGCGCCGTTGTAGATGCAGTGGAGAAATCCAATCAGGCCACAGCCGTGGATGATGGTTTGGCGAAACCACACGACGGGTTCATCTGGGCCGGCGCCGTCGTACTGCTCCGTGTGCCCCTTCTCAGCGTCACGTTCGCGTTTCCAGGCTTCTGTCAAGGGAATGATAGCCAGCAAGGCGTAAACGGGACGCGGGATGGTGGCCAAGAGATCCGGGTCGTCCAGGGAGTAGACGTCATAGAACGAAAGGTCCGCGGAAAGCCCCAGTCGCTGGGCGAGGTCGTTCATGACGTCGGGGTTGTTTTCTAAATGCGCCTCGTCAGCTGGCTGATCCAGGAAATGGTGCACTGTCTACGGGAGAGCCTGCCAAGCATGGTGAACACCCTCGGCGAAGAGCCAGACGTTGGCTTGGTTTCCTGGGCCATGGCTGTTTTGTTTTCCTTTCGTCGTAGACCGAAGGCGAATTGTGATGTTGAAGAGTGGTCTACGAGGTGCCTTGAGGAGGAGATTCCAACGCGGGATTGCAGAAAAAAGAAATATGGTTGGAGTCTTTGAAAGTGCGGGTGACGTGTGACGGGTGTGCCTAGCCATGTGAGCGCGCGGCCATTGGCCAGGCACGGAAGCTGTGAAGTCCCCCGCATGGCTAACCATCAAAAGAAGAAGAATACAGTAAATAAATAAAATAATAGTGCAATAAGCTTTGTATTGGTATCCTGGTTGAAGACTCTTGAACCTCTTATTCGATAGGAATTTTACTAGAGGGGCTTCCATAAACCATCAAGAAGAATCTCAATTTGAGCCACGAGTACCCAACTTCCTTGCTCCCATCACTCCGAGGTAACCCCCCAGACAATCCTTCGAGAGAGCACGTCCGCTTCATGCTATGGCCATATCTATGGGGCCTGGCTCATTTCTTCGTCAGATCCCGAAGAGAGCAGCCAGGTCATCTGCGACGGCCCCTGCCGAATCGTATTTAAAGTCCCAGCACCGCATGATGATGTCTCGAGCAATGTTTTTATCCGCTATGACGGGCACTATGCCGTTCTCAAGGATAGTCCAAATGTCACCACCGATATCCGCATACGGGGATTTCCACTCAGTGATTTCGTAGACGGCCGACCCGAGAGCGTACAACTCCCGTTGCATCATGGACAATGAGTGTACCTGGTCCTCTGGCAAGGCAGGACAATAGCCCGGCTCCGGGGTTTCCTCAATGAAGTGCCGCAGATTGCCCTTCGGCGCACGTTCTAGCCTCAGTGCAATGGAATTTCCATTGTCATCGTAGACGAGCCCGAAGCATCTCGTGATGTTCTGGTGGCCGCCGAGGGCTACGTAGATATCGTGCTCACGACAGAGATCATAACTGGTCTGTGTCACCATGGAGGGGGGGCCATATGGCCTCCCGTCGATCCATATGGTTTCCGCCTTCAGAACGATGTTGGGCTTGGACTTGTCGGTGTATATGACCGAGTGATCTATCCTTATCAAGACATCGACGCGGCTGTTGATAAAGATAGCAATGGGTGATAGTCCCATGCTGGAGGGAAGGAAGGTAGTGCCTGTATGTGTCTGCTTAGCTGTGTGAATGTCAAGGAGATAAGTAGGAATTGAGTGTAAGTGGATGTTGGTTTCCAACTGTGGGGAGAACTATTGATCCGGGCCTCTTCCGGAGCCGCGAGCACTGTGCTATGCGTACTTGGTTAAGTCATGCCTCTCCCCTCTACATGCTTTTTTAAGGAGGACCTTGCAAAAGTTTTCAACTTAACAATACTTTTATATTTTGACGGGCTATTTAGTTTTACCATGTCGCCTTCTCAATGATCTTGAGCAGTGTGACTAGTTCTTCATGTAGATATAAATATTCTTTCCAGCCTCGCGGGGTCTTAAAAACGAAGCCAAAAAACAACCAAAAAATAGCATCCAGGGCCCTCCGTGATGCATAGTCAATTCGCCCTGCTTCTTCCTACAAGGTGAACGGAGTTCCACCAACCCACGACATTATAAATTACACTCTTTCGGCAACAATACTCATGTAAATGCCCCAGAGAAGACCAATAAAACTCAAAAACACAATCCGGCGGTGGACAGGGATAAAACTGAAGCTAATGATGGAAGCAATGGGCCATATCTTATAACCAGCAACGATAATGGGGATGGTTTCCTACTGATACTGAGTGGCGCTCATGGGGAGGCTTTGAAGCAAGAAGGGGACTGACCGTCATGATATTGTTCCAGATCTGAGAGCTGCCCTGGCCCTTCAGGATGCCCATGAGCACGAGGAAGGCGACTGTGTTCATGATGGCTCCAGCGGTGATACAGTCGATGAACCACTTGGTCAGCGTATTCTTGAGGCTCAACTTGGGCTCCGGGGTCCCTGGGCGTTGAGGGAAGCCATCCTTGAGCTCAGGCGCATCGTCATGGGGCCTCATCTCAATGTCCCCGAGCCGCTCAACCCGGCTGTTCAGCGGGTACGCCGGGAACGAACGCTCAAGATACTGCTGCCAGTGGTAATTGGGAGGAGCAGTAAGAAGTGTGAGAGTCACGAAGCGCAGCAGCTGGAAAATGTCCAATGCCAGCGGTCGCTATTACCGGGCCACAAACAGGGATTAGCAAGTTGGGCTAGACACTTGGGGGGCACGGAGACACGGAAGAGTGCACAGTCATGGCGTCTGCAGCGTGGGAGCAGAGCACGCGGGCGGAGCAATCCTGACCTTTTCCTGGCGCGCAAGGATGACCTGGGCGAAGAGGTTGGAGACGGTCGACAGGGCCGCAGCCTGAAGCGTGGCAGCAACAATGGGAGACGGCATGTTGGGCAGTCAACGAGCGTGGGCGTGGGACGTGGTGATACTGTGGATGTTGGATCTCACGGCGCGAGTTGACGAAGTGACAGCTTGGCGGCTTGGATGTTGGTGTTTCGTATCAGTGGAGGTGCAGGTTCACGTGTTGCGACGCGAGCAGCCGGGATAAGTAAAGATCCGCAATTCCAGCTGCTGACTGAGATGACCGACTACCCTAGGTAACAGGCCAAAATCGTCCATCATACTAATTCTCACCTTGAGATAAAGTCTCGCTGGGAGCGTCGTATCTCGAGGGTCATACGTTGTGCTCGTAGTATTGCGGTTGTTACTGCCATCCTACTTTTAGCACGCTGCTCCCTTGCAATACGCTGAAGCCAAACCATTTTCGGCCGAGCCCGTACCAAAACTCCGACCCTTGCCCGAGTATCCACCATTGCGCGAATGGGTCCGCGCTACTAGTCTACGGGTTCGAAGTAATGAGTCAACTGCTGGGGAGTCGACTTTGATAGTAAGAATTTGCGGGATCGGTCTATTATTTCGATCTTTGGAGGGTTTGCCGCAACAACGGTACGGAGTACGATGGCGAGCGGACACATCGGCATTGGATGACCCCACGTTGTGTGCAGTCGTAGTCCAGACCGAACTTGCTTTCACGACAATTGAAGTCAAGTTCGAAAGTCGACTCTGATGCAGATGTCCAGCTTCATGTTCCTATTGTCTATTTCGACATGTTCAAGGCCACCGGGTCGGACAATTCGGTGCCTCCATCTACGTGATGTGTCACAGCCTACAGCGCTCACCACATGGTCTCTCTCCCCCGAAACAACGGGAATTTGTATTCGGCTCCGAATGTATGTCCGTTTTCCGCGCCACATGCAGGGTAACCGAAGCCGTCTCATTTCTCTGTTTAAACACTCTTAGCGCCGGTCACAGCGGAATTGCACCGCTGTAATTTCTATGGTCATCCCTGAGGACGCGTGTAACTCCGGACGCCGCAGTATTATACGTCGCATGGTGTTGAAAAGCCGCGATTTCAACACATAGAACGCCGGGGTATTTTGTGGCCGACATGGCAGATCTTGCCTCGGCGAATCAGAAATATCAAAAAACTTGTTGGAATAGTCAGGACGAAGTATCTGCGTCTCGGCTTTTTGTGACGGACGACGGCGAATGTGATCGATGGAACTACTAGCCAATGCCCGACCCCACATCACGGGCTTTTGGGCCAAGTAATTGTCGAAGCCGACCGGGACGTTTGAGTCACCGACAACGGTCAATCGCACAGCTATATTAAATAAAGGATAACTTCTTGAAATTACCGTATCCAAGAATTCTTCACACGCAGTCCCTTTATCACTCACGATGGCAACAAACGGAAGCACGACTGAGGTAGACTCTACTCACGAGCCACCTACAGCCCGGGAGGCCGAGAAGGGTAATCGGGAGCTTCCAGAATCTGAAAGCCCCGGTAACACAGTAAATCAAATCCCAGACGGAGGCGCTGCAGCGTGGCTCGTGGTGTTCGGGACATGGTGTACGTCGTTCTGTAGCTTTGGCTGGATCAACAGTAAGCCCAGTCCCCTGTGTCCTTGAAAGCCTGGCTAACACGCAACATCTAAGGCGTAGGAATTTTTCAAGATTATTACGAGCATGAGTTGCTCAAGGACCTCTCGTCTAGCACAATTGCATGGATTCCATCGTTACAAATCTTCTTCATCATGGTCATGGTGCGTGCTGTCGTTTCGAATGTCTGGCTTGGCCGATTGCCGTACACGTTGGATCTAATGGATTTTCTGTAGGGCCCCGTGGTGGGAAGACTGTACGGCATTTACGGACCGCGTCGTTTAATCCTGGGCGGGACCTTGTTGCATGTCTTCGGTTTGATGATGGCGTCGATTTCGACCAAGTATTATCAGATTTTGTTGTCGCAGGGTATCTGCAGTGCGATCGGTGCATCTGCCATCTTTCAACCAGGTACGACGCTCTCACATAATCCTACGACGAAGGGCTAACACACGTTCACAGCCATCAGCACAGTACCCGAGTGGTTCAACAAAAGACGAGGTGCTGCTTTTGGCATCTGCTCGACAGGATCCAGCATCGGGGGTGTTATTTTCCCCATCATGCTGACGCACTTGATCAAGAAAGTTGGCTTCCCGTGGACGATGCGGATTTCGGCACTTATCATCCTCTTTCTCCTCGTAATTGCCAATTTGACGGTGAGGCAAAGAGTCGAGACCAAGCACCATGCATCCAAGAAGGTGGACCACTTGCGACCCTTCCGTGAGCTCAAGAGCTTTTTTCTCATGGCTGGCTTCTTCTTGATCACATTTGGCATCTTTGTTCCCATCGATTACGTCGTTGTAGAAGCACGGGCTTCCGGGATGCGTGCTGGTATACTCCAATACCTAGTTCCTATCCTCAATGCTGCCAGGTTTGTTGCGTCTACTTCCACCGACTCGTTTCTGAGCTAACAAACGTAAGCTTTTTCGGACGATCAACGTCTGGCCTGGTAGCTGATAAGCTCGGACGATTCAATATTTTCTGCACCGTCTGCGGAATCACTGGTATCCTGACTCTCGGGCTTTGGATACCCGCAAGCAGCAACGCCGCCCTCATTTCCTTTGCCGCATTTTTCGGGTTCTTCTCGGGAGCTTACATCTCGCTGTCGCCGGCTCTCGTTGCTGAGGTCTCCCCGCCGGAAGAGTTTGGGTACAGGACGGGTCTCCTCTTCCTGTGCGGTTCAATCGGAGGCCTGGTGACGAATCCGATTGCCGGGGCCATCTTGGATGCAGAACATGGTTCTTTCACGGGCTTGAAGGCTTTTGCAGGCGCGTTTTGTCTTGTTGGTACTGCGATTACTTTTGGAGCGAGACTTCATGAAACTGGCTTTAAACTAGCCGCCAAGTATTAATCTTGAATGCATCGTATAGAGCTTCATCATCAGTCGCTTGCATATTACCGATTTCATCCTCCTCAAACGGTGCAGCAGGTCCCTACCGGGGTTTCTAAACGCACTCAAGTTCGGCCTTCCAGCAGTCCCGTCCTGTTTCAACAGCTTCTTTATCTTGGCGAGCTTCACAGTCTTACCGTCGAGAAACTGTGATCACACCCATATGTGACTGTTACCGCTATAGCGCTGTGCCCGCTACCGCTATAGCGCCTATAGCGCTATGATTGCTGTAGCGAAAGCGCTATGTCCGCTATAACCCACTGTAACCGCTGTAGCTATCATGATATAACCGCTATAGCTACTGGCTTCCTGATAAGCACACCTTTACCCCATCCCTAGCCCATTCTTCTGCCTATTATTTATATACAATTAGGATCCTATTATTGATGGCAGCGGAGGTGGCGGTAGACAGTGACAAGGGCAACAGCGAGAACAGTAGCGAGGGAGACGGTAATGGGTGTTGCGTGATGATTGAAGCTGTAGTGCGAGAGATGTCAAAGAAATTCGTGGTGTCGCTGGCTTTGTACGGGCGAGTGGTATCCGGCCCGACATGTGGATATGCACAACGGTTCAACACTGACTTCCTGTCGTAGTATTTTTCAGACGGCGCTCTTGACCGTCATACTGGAATGTAGACATCTCTTCAGGCTCAGATTCTTGTTGGAGGATCCCGATCGGCCGATTCTCAGTCGAGTTGAGCCCCCGATGGGGCGCGCCGCGGGAACTGTTGCCGAAGGTACTTTTGCGGAACGCGCATTCCTCAGCGGCCACTGCTGCGGCACGAGCAAGCGGACTATTGTAGAGTAGATGGGCGGGGGGGCTCATTGTTATTTTTGCACATCGCAATAGAAGGTGTTGAGTGTATTACAGTGTCCTTCACCCTGAAGGCACGCTGCGATCTTATCCAGCCACTGACTTTGTCGGCAGTCGAGACACGGCTCGAGGGTCGCGACTCGTGAGACCGATGATGCGACCGCGGCCGAGAGACGCCTGGCACCGGCCAAGGTCGAGCTCGAATGCACCAAAGCGCCCTGGAGCTCAATTATAGCTGCACAGAACGCTTTCAGCGAGGCATTCAGAGAACTGGACGAGGTCGGCCGACGATCAACCAATCTGTGACGTACACGTCCCCAGCCTCATTCGGAGCCTCCGCCGTCATGTTGGAGACCCTCCGGTCATGTACAGCAAAGAGCAGAAAGAAGATGTCATTTTGGGCGAGATTCACATTGCGTGACAGGCCGCTTCTGGACTACTTCGGTGGAGTGCAACCCGATCAACAGCAAGGACGTTTGTCAAAACGAAGGCGATGGTGAGAGCAATTTTTGTTCGGATGAACCTGGTGTAGTAAAAACAACAGAAACGAGTGCAATTTGTTGGCGGATCCAAACGCTACTGTACGCTGTCTGCCGAGGATCTGATAAGATAAGAAGAAATCGCGATTGCGCAAGCTGCAGGAAAGGGACTCGGACTCGGGCCCGGACCCGGACCCGGACTCGGAATCTGACAACAGTCTCGAAGACAAGAAAACGAAATCTCCCAAAACATGTGATGAAATTGATGAAGGAAAAAGGGATGCAGACCAATAAGTGGTCTGTACAGTCCCTTGAGCAGGCATAGCCGATTGGCTTGTGCACTACTATCAACCCCGATGCGCGGACCGAACCTCTCGACTCCCAAATGCGCATCAAAACCAAAGCCACCGCAGAAAAGAACAGCCCCGTTTCCACACCCACACCTGTTAACTCGCTGCAGCTCTTCTGACGCCGCCCAGGAAACCTCACATGCCGTTGACTCAGTTAGTCAAGGCTGACCTTCTCGGGCCCAAATCGAGTTCCATTGTGATATAGGAACATCGAGATGCCACGATAGGTATCGTGCAAAACTTGAAGATCGACCTTGTCCTCTGGGGACAGGACGGGAGGTGCCGTCCACGTGAGACGACCGAGCTTTTGCTCACCGCTGGACGAGGGGCCGTGTCGGTAGACGCTAAGGGTAAGACACTGCCCAAAGGCCGTGTTTCGAGCTTGGAATGCTGTAGGTGGGACACTAAAGCTGCTGGGTCTCGTCGTCGATAATGTGTCTCCCTAGAGGTTGCGTTTAGCCAGCGATTACCGCATGCATTTTGGGTGTTGCCCACATACCTGCTTGATAATCCAGAAAGTAGGCTGGTCGTCACGGGACCGGTACCCGTAGTTCTCACGGGCCAGGTGGGATTCCGTCGTGATCCTTGGACCCTCTCCTGGGTAGTTACAGAGCACGCTCGTGACGGCGCCACAAGCAACGAGTCTCCTTCGCGACGTCAGCTCTTAAAGGGGTGTAGGAAAGGAGAGTTGGTGTTGGGAGTGAAAGGTTGGAATGGGTCTGGGAGAGGAACTCACAAATCGCGGTTACGACCAATTATTCGCGTCTTCGGCGTGATTCTGCTTCCGACCTCTCGGGCGACCGCCGAATCCATAACTAATCCGCCACATAGGAATACGCACTAATTGATGATGTTAGTGTTCTGTCATGATGCTGCCATTGCACCGCGCACGCATTTGACTCACCTTGGGCGGTCTTCCGAGGCGCTCACAAGTCGCTAGGACTTGTGCTTGGACGAGGTCAACGACCTCTTCCATCACCGATTCTCGGATTTGTAAGAACTCCATCCTATTTTCGACATTAAACACAGCCACTCACGCTGGGGGGACCTCCTAGGGAGTAGCCAAGAAGGCAGAAGGACAGGGGAAGAGTGTACTAACCCGGAAAATGAGATCGACATGCTCGGCGCATCTCGACATTCAAACTGGTGTGGGAAGTCAATTTCGGACTCCTTGTTACACATGAACATGATTGCTCTTCCGGTGGTTTCCCACCACTTGGCCGTCTTTGCCCAGAACTGAGCGGCGGGCTGAATGATGGCCCCGTTCTCAGCGATCTTCTTTTTGAGCAATTTGTAAAAATTGTCCTCCAAAAACATCGCACCACATAGCTTGCTGGTGCCGGCAACAGTTTCGTTCAGCAGGTATCCACTCTCACGAATCGATACCTCGTATGTGGCACCGTCCTAAGAACCTTGTCAGCCGCATTGTGAGACGGAGTCAGAGAAGGGCGGGCAACTTACTCCGGTCAAACCGCCGCAATCAACAATACCCACCCAGTCACCATGCTGTTAAGATCACTATTAGCACCTCTTCCACGAGCACCCGGAGAGAGACGAAAGTACCTGAAAAGATGCACTCAAGGAGGCCTTGGACACACAAGCTGCCGCAGCCGCCGCTTGCTCACGCAGAAACGTGAGGGTTGAGCTTTGCGTTGCCTCGAGAATACCTGCCTCTTTGACGGCCCGCTCCATACGTGCCATGGCGTCCACTGGCCAAGAGGCCGGGACAGTGAGCACCAAGTGAAGGTTCTGCCCCGAGAACCCTCCATTGCCACAGAGGGCCCTCTTTTGAGCGAACCTTTCGACCATGGGCCAGAGCTGACTCAAGTACTCCGCCATGACATCGACAGGTGTCTTGGACAGTGAAAGCGCTGCGTCATGTGACTTTTGAAGCAAGAGCGAGCATTTCGCCCTGTCGGGCCAGTCGCTCGAGTGCAAGAGAGACATTTTAAACCAGTTGACAGCAATCCAGCTGTCTTCCTGGGAAGGTGGATGGCCAATTGTGGTAGACCCGTCTGGAAGTGCATAGAGCACCGATGGCAGAGTAAAGCAGGAGTCGTCATTAGAAAAGGTACAGGAAATCACTCTTCCTGCTCTCGTCGACATGGCGACCTTGGTGAGGCTGTACATGGCATATGAGAATTTGAACGAATGTGCGAATAGTAGATAGGGAGAGGAAAGACAGGGAGAGGAAGCTTAGAGAGGGAGGATAGGGGGAGAAGATAGGAGAGAGAAGATAGAAAGGGATTAAAGGTAGAGGGAAAGAAAGTAAAAAGGGACAGAAGACAAGAGAGAGAAGGTATGAGAGGATAGAGAGGGACATAAGGCGGGAGAGAGAAGACAGAAAGGGATTGAAGGTAGAGGGATAGAAGGCAAAAAGGGACAGACAACAAGAGTGGGAAGATGAAAGGAGATAGAAGATGGAGGGGAATAGGAGAGAGAAGGTAGGAGAGGGAAGATAGAAAGGGATAGTAGATAGGAGAGAAAGATAAAGAGCGACAGAAAGTAGAGAGAAAGATAGAAGAGAGAAGGTAGGAGAGAGAAAGAAAAAGATAGAAGATAGAGGGGCGAGAAGAGAAGGGGGAGAGGGAAGACTAGAAGATGGCTGGGTAGAGAGAACTTACGCCGCACCGAGGTCAATCGCAACCACAAGATCATGCTCCGTGGACGCCATGATTTCGGTTTCGTTGTTGTTGTAGTGGGCAGTTAGGATGTGGTAGGCGGTTGTAATCGTGAAATGTTGGGGAAGAGGTGTGAGTTGAAGCTTGGACTTTGTGCGGTGGGAAACATGGGTTTTATAATCACGGTAACGTATCGCCTTCGTCCATCATCTCGTGCGGCTCGCGTTGGGATCAAGTGGAGCATCCTCTGCTGACGCAGTCAATGTCATATCCCGACCGTCTTCACCCCGTTGCTAGCTCCACACTCTGTCATGCTTGAGCATCATGAGAAATGACCATCCCATCTAGTTGGATGGGCGTCTGCATCCGTAGCCCCACTAGGAACCAGAGACATCCTAGGCGTGACTATTGACGACTATGTTGATGGCGGAGTTCAACGTTCTGTCAATTGTGATAGATACAAGCCGGCTAAGCCTCCAGGAGTCTAGACCATCTCAGGAGTGTCGGTGAGCATACTGTAGAATCTCAGCTACGCCGAATGCTCTCACGGTTTCCAAGGTTTTTCACCACCTCACCGTAGTCTGACGGGTGGAAACCGGCTCGGAAGCCAGGGGTTGTTCAGACATGCAAGCTTCCGCGGGGAAGGTTTGCTACGACACAGCAGCTCAGCCATGGCCAACGCATCATTCAAATGGAAATCAATTTGCCAGTCGAGACGACTGGTCGAGACAGCCAGTCTCGCGAGACAGCCAGCCAAGATAGCCAGTCGAGACAGCCAGCCAAGACAGACAGCTTAGACAGCCAGCCAAGGCAGCCAACCAAGACAGACAGACAGCCAAGACAGACAGCTTAGACAGCCAGCCAAGGCAGCCAACCAAGACAGACAGACAGCCAAGACAGACAGCTTAGACAGCCAGCCAAGGCAGCCAACCAAGACACCAGCCGAGACCGCCAGCCGGGTCCGCCCAACCGAGACAGCCAGCCACAACGGCAAGCTAGCACGGGAGGTGTTCCCAACTTCCCCAACCAGGGAAATGCGGTTAGATAGATCTTCACCGGGCTGGACCCGGAGCGTCTGGTAACCCCCGCCTTAAATTTCTTTTTTTACAGAGTGGTAGGACACAGGCATGAACTAATCCAGGCCCTGCGCTGGCATCTAGACTCCCAAGCGGGTGGAAGAAAAACACCGCTGATCATAAAATCATACCCCTTTGGCTGTCGTAAGGCTCGGTGCAGGTCACCGGATTGACACCTACCCTGCACCACCAAAATTGTGACTCTTACTACTTCAGTCACAGCCTGATCCTCACTACCCCTGTAAACTGTATGCACCGAGCCTTAAGACAGCCAAAGGGATGGGGAGAGCGGCGGTATTACTTTGCACTCGCCTTGACTCCCAGGCGAAGGCAGCTCACATGTCAACTGTCGCAGACATAGTGTGACCCAGCATTATCCGACCGAGAGCTGTTCAAATGGGCACCAAAGCACCGTACCGGTCGGCTGCGTGGGACAAACAAACAACTGGTCTAACTCACATGCCAACGGGTGGCTGATCAATGCACTCTGCCGCAGGCTACCCCACATGGCTGTCACATTGTACCTTGCATCCATGGAAAGCCCTCAACCAGCCAGTCTAACATTAAACTTTCGACCGTCCGAGCATGAGAGGTGTGGGATGGGAGGCGTGGGGATGAGAGACATGGGATGAGAGGTATGGGAAGCACGGGAGGTGTGGGAGACATGGGAGGCGCGGGAGGCATGAGAGGGAGACATGGGGATGAGAGACATGGGGATGAGAGGCATGGCGATGAGAGGCATGGCGATGAGGGTGGCATGCGGTGGCATGGGAGATCGGAGGCAGGGGAGATCGGCAGATCGGAGGCATGGGACAGGGGTTTGTCTTTCTTCTGGTTGCGTCGGTTGGCCCCGTGCTGACGTAGGGAGGCGCTCAATAGCACACACAGACCATCTCAGCTGATGGCAATTATGCCTTGGCGGTCGTGAGTGAGAAGTATCAATACTGTACCTCTCCGCTGCGAAGTACCTCCAGGCGCCTCCCTGCATCAGCTCGGGCAGAGAAACGCGGCTGGACACAGTAGCGCCGGGCAGCGTTCTGTTCCGCAAGTGAGAAATATCGGTACTATCTACGCCTCTCCTGTATGAAGCACGGCCAAGAAACGCCTCAAACATTTGCAACCAAGCGCCTCCCTGCATCAGCTCGGACAGATGACTCCGGCTGGACAGAGGAACGTGGCTGCTTGGGGCAGAGAAACACGGCTGGGCGGAAGAACACGGCTGGAGAGAGAGTAATCCGGCTGGGAAGAGGAACGTGGCTGGGCAGACAAACACGGCTGGGCAGAGGAACACGGCTGGAGAGAGTAATACGGCTGGGAAGAGGAACTTGGCTAGGCAGAGTAATACAGCTGGGCAGAGGAACACGGCTGGGAAGAGTAATACGGCTGGACAGAGGAACCCCGCTGGAGAGGGCAACACCGGCGACCTTCTGTACCTCCTCAGGGATTCCAAAGGTTGGCACAATCCCAGGGGGTGGCTGTCCATTTTCGTTGGCGAAAAAAAGCACTCTGTACTCTTAGCTCTAAGCCTCTATCATTTGTGTTGGTCGATCTGTTTCATTGCGGGATCTCAGGTGGCATGTTTGAAAATCAAATCATGCAGCTAAAGTTTGTGATCCCCGAAGAGACGTATTCCGAAGTATCAGTACTGTACATCTCATTTACCGCCAAGGAATGGCTCAACACCGCACCGTTGCAAACAACCACCCACCCACCCGCCCACATCCGCTCAGATCGAGCAACACCGACAGACTTGTATTCCGTATAGGAGAGGTATCCGTACCAGATTTCTCCTTGACCGCCAGAGAATGGCTCAACTCGAATGCAACCCACCGCCTGGCTGCATCCGCTCGGATCGAGCAACGCCGACAGACTTGTATTCTGTGTCGGAAAAATATCAGTACTGCACTTGCCGGAGAATGGCTCAACACGATTGCAATGAGCCGCCTGCCTGCATCAGCTCGGATAGAATACCGCTGACGGACTTGCACAGTATTCCGCGGAGGAGAAGTATCAGGACTGGTCCACTCCACTTACGAAATCGGGCGCCGGTGTTACTGCGTCGGGCTTTGTGTCAACAGGAGGCGCCCAATAGCACACACAGACCAATCCAGCTGATGACATGGCGCCGCGTGATACCAGCCCTTCACCCCTGCTGCGTTTTGCGCCCGATCATTTGCGGTCCCTCTGTGCAAGGATGATGGAACACACCAGCTCTGGCTACTCACTCACGCAAGGACGATCTCACACTGCTGTACCCTCGTCTCTCCACGTTCTTGACTCGTTTCCTCAAGAAGCCAGTGCAGAACGATCAATGCCTAAGAGAACTATCCGAGCCATGACCAACGACGACGGCATGGCAGTTCCAGACCCCACCGACCGTGGAGATGACCGTCGAAAACGGCCTCGTATCCGAGAGAGAAGTGCATCTGTACCGCTCAAAGAAGTCGACGCCGACACCAACGTCCCCCACGACACCGCTGCCAGTGACAAGATTCAAGTCCTACAGACGAGCGCCTCAGACGAGGTCAACACTGCCGATGACATCGCGGCTCCAGACTTCAAACCCGTCGGCCTCAGCGATATCCCCCATCAAGTCTTGCGGACGGAGGCCCTAGACATCATCAACACTGCCGCGGCTCCAGACTCTGACCCTATCAGCCTCAGCGATAGCCCCCATCAAGTCTTGAAGACGGAGGCCTTAGACGATGCCAACACTGCCGACAACACTGCGACTCTGGACTCTACACCCCTTGGAGATGGCGATATTCCCCATCAAGTCTCGCAGACGAAGGCCGCCTCAGACCATGTCAACACCGAGGTTCCAGACTCCAAGCCGCTCGGCGATGGCGATATTACCTATCAAGTCTTGCAGACAAAGGCATTAGACATCGTCAACACTCACGATACCGCTACGGCTCTGGACTCTAACCCTGTCGGCAACAGCGAAGATTCCCATCACATCTTGCAGACGAAAGCTTCAGACAATGTCATCACTGCGGCTCCGGACTCCAAACCCCTCGGCCATAGCGATACCCCCCATCAAGCCTCGCAGACGAAGGCCTCGGACCATGTCAACACTGGTGATGACACTATGGCTCTAGACCCCAACCCTATCAGCGCTAGGGATAGCTTCCATCGAGTCTTGGAGACGCAGGCCTCAGGCTACGTCAACACTGGCGATGACGTTGCGGCCCCGGAGCCCGGCGACCAAGCGTCGACTTCCTGCCCTCTCCTCAAGATGGGGTACCGACAAGGCAAGTTGTTAACACATTCGGGAATAGAGGATTACATCCTCATCGCCAAGCAGCAGGCAGAGGACTTTGAGAGCCATCCTCAGATAACGGTAGAGGATAACATACTGCCATATTGGAAGCAACTGTGTTCTGAAATCGAGGTAATGGTGAAGATCCATTTCCAAGGCCAGTCTTTTTCCTGGGCAGACCTGAGCCCCGAGACGCAGGAAAAAGTCAGCCGCTGGACCCCCAAGGCCAAGGAATACCTTGAGCATGTCAAAATGAAAGACCTCATTCTCCAGGCCTGCATCTGGCATACTATCGACGAGAAAGTATTTTCGCCGGATTGGTCGACGCGGTGGTCGAGCGGCCCTTTGGCTCACTTCGGCAAGCTGAAACAGGATTTCCAGAATAGTAAGTTCAGGTCGACACACGCTCTCCTCTAGCTACCGCATTGCTAACCATGCCGTTCCTGTAGCGTTCAACACGCCCTGGAAATTCGACCAGCACGACCCAGCTTATGGCTGTTGGGTAATGTTTTCGCACATGTTGTTCAGAAGAAAGGGGACCAAGATGGCGTACGACTGCAACACTCTGGCCCGGCATATCGCTCACGACCTTGGAGAAATTATCGGTGCCGACCATGATGAGACCACATCTTTGGTACACTACATCGAGGAGATAGCTGGTTTTCCAGACTTGGTCGCTGAACTCGACCTGTGCTTTCAGAAGAGCTGTGTCAAATTCTGGGTCGCTTGGCAACCGAAACCAACAACAGCTGACACCAATTCCAACAGCTTGTGGGGCTTCCCCATGCAGGCCGGCATGAAAACTGCTGACGCCGGCATGGAAACTGCTGAGTTCGACTTGAAAAGTCGTGGACAGCCTGTGCAGATTGTCAGCCAGCCCTGGTTGATAGCGGACGATCAACACAGCGAGTTCATTCGCTTCAATACCGCCAGCGGTGAACCCTATCCGTCTCCTCCAGAGCCCCGAATCCTGTATCACATGCGTGTCGAGGTCGACCGTGTATCCGGGAAGGAATGAGATGGGATGGCGGGGAACCATATGGATAGATAGTATGAATAGAAGCAACCACGATTGGTATTTAGTCTCCTGATGCCTTTGTGATCGTTGCGTAGTCTGGTGGACGAGAAGTGACTTCAAATCCCCCCTTGAGGTGGGTTTCGACTCGTTAGTACGAACCCAAGAAGACAAAAGAGCCCCTTTTAGCCAGCACAGCCACGGCCTGATTCCGGCCCAGTCCTTGCCTCGCTCACAAATCGGCTCGTTCGGTCGTATTGAATAGCCTTAACAAGGGGGGGTTCCAATACTTGGGCCCAGAGCAACGGAAGATGTGGGCAAGATGTCAGATCCGTTTTCGGCGCATCGGATTTCTGTACCAGCACGAGGGGAGGAAGGATGAAAGAAGCAAGGTAGCTAGCCAGAAGGGTGGTTTACTTGAAGGCCCTGCTGGTGATGTTCTGTACAGTGTTGCTCCCTACCGGCAAGCATCACCCTCGCGAGTCGCTGGTGGCGCATTGGCACGCGACAGAGCAATTCCTTGGAAGGTAGAGGGATGAGAGAATGATGATTTTCTCGTGGAATACGGAATATACTAAGAAACCATTTTTCGACGTCGCTGTTTCCCTGGAACACGCCAACCCGGCGTCCAAATCGGTGGCCTGGTCCACTGATCGATCCATCAATCAGACAGTGTACTGTCTCGCCGGTCGCAGTGAACGCAGTCGGTAGCCGACGCGTATCTCCGCAACGCCTGCGAAGCCGATCGGCACTGTGCTGTGGGAGGACGGCCGGAAGGCAGCTTTGTTATACTCGTGGCCCCAAAACTGAATGCCATCGTCGTCGAGTGGCATTAACAGACGGAAGAAAAGGACATCCTTCAAACCTCTGCAAGGCTGTGCAATGAATCCGGTTTGGGAAGCACATGAGCCGAGAAAGTTGGTATGATATAGCAGCAGCGCTGCCTTTGGCGCTGAATTGACTCAAGGTAGTTCTCAAAACACCACCGAAGCGGATTGACACTAATAAGCTCTTACAACCACATTCACAGTCTTCTTGATATCCCGGGAGCTAAACCCGAGGCGGAACTCGAACGACCCCGTTGGAATCACCCAGTCTTGCACCTCGACATCCCAAAAGCTTACATCTCGACGCCGCAGCTCAAACGCAACGTCCGCAGACTGGCCTGGCTCTAGGAAGACCTTTTCGAATCCCCGGAGTACCTGGAGAGGAGTTCCCGTTGGAACTCCGCTTTGCGGGAAGGACACGTAGAGCTGAGGAACCGTTCCGCCCGCGACAGGACCTGTGTTGGTGACTCTGGAGCGAACCCTGGCAATCGTTTCCCAGAGCATATCGTTACCGCCTGGGGTGGAGGTCTCCGCCTTCGAGGGTCTCGCTGCAGGATCTTTGACTAGTTTGTCTACTCGCAGCTGGCTTTGCAGCTCGAACGTCGTGTAGCTGAGGCCGAATCCGAACTCGTAAAGAGGGTCGATGCTGTAGGCATCCAAATGGCGGTAGTCAATGAACTGGCCCTCGGTGAAGTCTGCTTGCCACGAGTCGGGACTTGTGACCTCTGCCTCGGTAAGATTGACGATGGGTATGTCGTAGTCAGTCTCGTTGATCGGGATCGAGTAGGGAAGCTTCGCAGAAGGGTTGACGTTGCCCCATAAGATATCCACGATTGAGTTCCCCGACTCTTGTCCAGGCAGATGGGCGGCAATGATGGCGGTGACGTTCTCGTTATCAGCCCAGGGCATCGTGGTGATACCGGCAGAGTGCGTGATGACGACCGTGTTCTGGCATCTCTTGGCGACATTCTCGACAACGAGCGTCGAGTTCCAGTCTGCCTCATACTCGGCACGATCCCACCCCTCGGAGGCAAACGTGCCAAGGAACACAAGGCAAACCTCCGGAACGGGATACAGGCCGAGGAAGTCATCTGCGGCGAGGGCTTTGTTGTGGATGATGTGCTGCAACCGGGCGCCGAGCTTCGTCGCCTGGGCTCGGACGGCTTCCAAAGGCGACACGAGGTAGGCGTGGCGGCCGGTTCCTGAGCCACCGCCAATGTCGATGGTGCCAATCTCGTAAGCTTCGCCCCCGTAGGTGAGGCCATGAGTAGGATCAGCTGCGTCGTTGCCAAATATGCCGATGGACTTGGGGAACCGTAGTGGTAGTGTCGAGTTGCTATTCTTCAGTAGAACCGTCCCCTCGGATGCCAACTGGCGGATGAGAGCCGCGTGATCCCCCCGGACGTCTCGACTAGAAATATTCGATCCCACGGAGACGCCACTCGAGGCTGCCATACTGAAAGGGAGAGAAGGGTCCACGGTCGGGTAGTCAGAGCTGTCTTGGCCAAGAAGGTAGTACGGAGCCATGATCTTTCGAACCATGTCATCGAGCCGCTGCTGAAACACGGTACCGTCGTTTAGATACTCCGTAATGTTGGCTCCCCAGTAGCTGGCTCCCGTTTCGAGCGAAGCAGTGTCAAGAACTCCGGGCATGTTGAGATCAAGGCCAGCGTTGATCGACTTCGCTCCAGAATGCGTCGCAAACCAATCTGACATCACATAACCCTTGAAACCCAGTTCGTCCCTGAGGATGTCCTTCAGGATCGCCTCATTCTCGCAGGCGTAGGTCTGGTTGAGCCGATTATAACTGCACATGAAGCTTGCAACGCCGGCCCTGACGGCATCAGCAAAGGGCCAAAGATATAATTCGTGGAGCGTTCTATCGTCAATGTTGGACGAGATGGCATCAATTTCAGCACCGTCCGCGGTGACGGTGTTTGATCGTTGCGTCTCTTGTTCGTTTCCGATGTAGTGCTTCGCGCATGCCTGCACCCCAACCGACTGGATGCCTTTGATGGTGCCTTCCATCGCTCGGCCTGTGAGGTAGGGATCTGGCGAGAAGCCTTCCCAGTTTCGCCCTCCCAGAGCATGCCGTCCAAGAGGACCGGCAACTGGGCTATAGAACAAAACTCTGGTTAGCAATATCGCAATGAAAGCCATCGGACGGGTGGGTGTACACACCCAAGCATAACGTGAGCACCCTTGCCTCTAAATTCCTCGCCCAAGGCCTTGCCTCGCTGAAACATCATATCCTTATCCCACGTCGCAGCCACCGTCAGGCCACTTGGAAATATGCTGACAAGATCTGCACGGTTGATAGCTTGAGGACCGTCGAGGAGGCAGATGCCCTGAAAACCCAATCTCTCGATTGGAACGATGTTCCCGATACACCCACTACTAAACCCAAGGGTTCCTGTAACCATGTTGATCTTTTCAGTCAGATTGAGCTGCGAGACGAACTCATCGGCTTTATTGAATGCTGCTTTCCAGTCTCCGGCATTCTTGACGAGTGCGTCTCCTGAACCACAGCTGTTAATGGACGTTGGGCCAGTGAGGAAGCGACGTACCATTGCCCGCACCTGCTGGGACAGCAGCGCAATGAGCGATGAGTGAGAAAATAGCTAGTGCCAGGGTCATTTTGAGATTGGGATATGGATTTGCGGCTTGTGTTTGTTGGCTTCATTCCGTGATTAACAGCGTGTATTTATGCTGTGGATGACTCGCCCATTCAAGCCCAGTAACCATGTCGACGGCTGTGAAAACGAATTAATCGAGATACTAACTAATTGAATCACATGAACAGTAATCCTGGCGATTTTAGAAAAGGCCCGAACGGAGGTAGGCCGAGGGAAGCAATGTCACGTTGTTTGCTGGTAGAAATGAAGTCGGAAAGATGTTTCCGACTTTCCTCCAGGCCACCACAAAGCTGCGCCGCACCGGCAAATATGAAGCCATGAGAAGATCAATAGAAGAAACATGTTATTGGCAGAGAACAAAGTTGGTCACTTGATAGTATCTCGGGCCGTTTCCACGGCTGTATGCACTTCCCCGCACTCCGTGCTAGAGTCAACGAGGTAGTCACACCATAAAACAAGCTTGTTTCTTTAGCAGAGTCCAATGATCTGGGGAAGTGGAACCAGGCTAGGGCCCCTCGTTCGTGCGAAATACCGTAGACTAGCTGCTCCGCATTCCCTCCACTAGCAAACGAGCATGCGAAGAGCGTTCGGCTGATTCCCACACATCCTGAGATCCTCGGGTAGAGCTAGCTGCGGCTTGAATACGCGTATTTCGTATGCGAGAAAGAGGGCTCTGATGTGAAAAAGGCTCGATGGGAGTCCAGGCCAAGTGGAAGACTCGTGTTGTAGCGTCAACAAGGTGGCAAGGGTACTGGACTCAGACTCAAAGGCCTCCTTGGTTCAGGGGCCTACCTAGTAATTAGTTGCCATACGTTCACGAGTCGAACTACACCCCTGTTAAAAGGATGCACAGCAACCGTATCTATCAATATTCTCTCCCTATCATGTCCCATGTCTCAAGGCTTGTAGGAGCTTGAGAGGTTTGCGACTCTGCGTCTGAGTTGTCGAGAACGCTGAAACCAATCACGAACATGGTAGAAGGATAGTCTAATGCTGAGAGTAGAAAGATTCCGATGAATAAGCACCATACCCCTTCAATTGCAGGGTCCCTACAGCGACTCAAAGTAAGCAACTTCTCAACCCAATTTCGTCATGCCGCTGCGGATTTTATCGTCCCACTTGCACCTCATACGAAGCACAATAACCTCTGGTCACTGACAAGATGAGTGAATTAAGCAATGCCGAGTACACGCTCTACTCCTTTCCCTTCTCCCTCTACTCGATGATGGCCCGCCACACCATCCAACTCGGTCCGACGACGCCCGGCGCGATGCCGCCCAATAAGATCAGCCTTGGCTTCATCAACCACCGCAAGAACGAGACTTTGGGGGAAGATTACCTCCTCAGGGTAAATCCCAAAGGTCAGGTTCCCACCATGACTGGAAACGTTCTCGAGCAGCCACTTACAGACAGCCTCTCCATCTCGCTCTACCTGGCCGAGAAGCACTACCCGGCCATGCTGCCGGCGGACCATGAGGCCGTCATCAGGAACCTCCTCAACAGGATCCATGCCATCTACGGTCTGTCGTTCAGTCACAAGAATCCGACGGCGGAGATGAGGCTGCACAACCCGTCGCCCGTGGAAGACATCCTCAAGGCGACTGATCTCAGCCCGGAATACCGCCTGGCTCTCGAAGCCAAGCTCAGCTTGTACGTCGGCGCTCCTGTTTGAACTGACGATTTCCCTCTGTGAGTGCCACTGACTCTCTCGCTAACTGTAAAAAGCCACAACAAGAACAACGGCGTCGCCTTCCAGCCAGCCGTCGTGGCCAAAGCACGCACCGACCTACAAACCATCTTTGCTGAGATCACGGAGCACCGCAGGCGAGGCGGGGCTTCCGACAACGAGGCGGAATGGACTTTTGGCGCCCAAGTCGGCCCGACGGTGCTCGACAGCCATCTTCTCCCGCTCGTGCTGCGCTGTATCGATGCCGACAATGCCGAGCTCGTTCCCCAGGAGCTGCGGGAATGGGCCGGAGTTAAGGCAAAGAGCCCCGTTTGGCAAGGGGTCATGCACGGCAGGCCGACTACGTGGGATCCTTCAATGGGTCCCGTTGCGGATATGCACGAGATGATGTCGCTGTGACTCTGTGACGCTTGCGCAAAGGGGATAGGATCTGCTGGTTGAAGCGGGCGGGGTAGACTAATAACTACGACGATATAAGTTACAACCGTAGAAACTGGTGTTTCCCATTATCGCTCCATGGTCCGCAGCTTTTCGGCGTTCCGCTTGCAATAAGCATACATACTATACTGCTTCTTGTATCACTCTGCCATCGCGACCCTCGAGCATCTGCGACATGAATTTGTCGGATCTACCGGCTCAGCGAGGACGCCCTGGTATAATAATGGCGTAAGGATTCCGCTCCTCGCCTACCCATCTTGTTTCGCATCCTTCAATACTCACACCATGTACCAGTCGATTCCCAATGAGAGAGATTGAACAATCTTCTCTCCCAGAGTCGCCAACGTTGGTTCGTGGGGAACGAGATCCTGCCGACGTCGAGCAAAGTGTCGTAGATACCGAGCAGACCTATTCGAGGCAGATGGAATCAACAAGAACAAAATTCCGTGTTCTCATCGGCTCCGGGATACTCCAACTCCCAATATGGGGTGCGTTTGACCACACGTAGGGATTGCAACGCTACTTACACACTTATAGGGTTTGCCATGAGCTACGGCGTATTCCAGGAGTATTACTCTGACAACATGACGTTGAAAGGAGACCGCAACATCAC
This sequence comes from Neonectria punicea, assembly GCA_037954315.1. Classification (NCBI taxonomy): domain Eukaryota; kingdom Fungi; phylum Ascomycota; class Sordariomycetes; order Hypocreales; family Nectriaceae; genus Neonectria; species Neonectria punicea. The sequence continues at coordinate 120,102 of JAZAVJ010000042.1, read as the reverse complement.
TGGTGTGATCGGTACAACCGCTAATGGTGTCATGTACCTATCCATGCCCTTCCTCTTCGCCCTATTCACCAGACGATGGGCTCATCGACGCCAGATTGCCGCTCTTTGTGGCACAGCGATCGCGTGCCTCAGTTTCTTCCTGTCCTCTTACAGCACCGCTGTCTGGCACTTGGTCGCGACACAGGGCATTGCGTCTGCGCTGGGATGTGCCCTCCTCTATAGTCCAGCTACGCTCTCTCTTGGCGAGTGGTACACTACCAGCAACCGTGCTTTGGCATACGGAATCGTTCTGTCTTGCAAGAACATCGTCGGGACCAGCTGCCCATTCATGCTCCGGGCTTTGATTGATACCTACGGCTATCGAACCACACTGAAAGTCTGGACCGCCATTGTCGGTGGAACAAGTATCTTTGCTATCTGCTTGATACCAACCCACCCTTCGAAAGTGTCGATACGAAACACCCGAGCACGAAGAATCCCTTGGTATTTCCTCAAACACCGGTCTATCTACTTCTACAGCATCGCCATCATCTTCCAAAGCTCTGGGTATGGCATTCCACAAACCTATTTGAGCACCTACGCTAGAGACGTCGCCTTGTTGTCCCAGACCTCCGGCACCCTGATGTTGGCTCTCTTCAATGCGCCCGGCATCATTGCTTCTTCCTTCTTTGGATGGCTAAGCGACAACAAGCGAATTACTCTTTCAGCCCAGGCCGTATCCGCGATTCCGCCTGTCTGCTGCGCCCTTGCGACCTTTCTTTTCTGGGGCTTGACAACACAAGGCGGCATTGGCCTCCTCCTAGTCTTCTCCATGACGTTTGGGTTCTTCTCTAGTGGCTACAGCGCTACCTGGGGAGGGATGCTCAAACAGATGGAGTCTGAGTCTGCCGAGAGAAACGAGGCCGTTGACCCCGGAATGCTCTACGGGCTGCTCAATGGTGTCAGAGGGATTGGGTATGCGAGTGGAGGGATTGCTGGCGTGGGACTATTGAAAACCGGAACTATCTGGACCAGCCAGCGCTTCGCATATGGGACCGCTTATGGGCCCCTTATTCTCTTCACGGGGCTTTCTTCGCTCCTTGGAGGCTGGGTTGTGCTATGGAGGTGGAATCCGAAGAGAATCTTGCCATTACTGTTGATGGGGTAAGATGCGTTGACGTGGGTGCTTGCGAGGCTATGGGGCGTATCACCCCGGGCGGTATCGAAGCCATCGACAATATTATCAGGTTGAGCATGTATTTATCGCAATGTCCACCCAGTACATCTTCTTACGACTACAAGTTTTATCCGGAATGGGTATAGGATGAGCTTGCAGGATTCCAGAATATCAACTCTTCTATCGTGGCGAGCCTTCAACAGCTCAACATAGGTGGACAATGCGAGTAACGACTTATGGAGAGTGATCCTCCGTCCTCGCCACCACACCTCAAAACTGGACAACTCTCTTGTTCCCCAAATCAGACTTGTCACACTTCATCGAATTCGACTCATCTTTTGGAGAAGAGATGAGTCGAATATGCCTCTGCATCCGATTGTGGCAGAGCATTTGCTGTCTTGCTGTCTTGCTGCCTTGCCCATTATTCGACCTCATCAAACACAATTCTCCCATGCCCCTCAACCATTTTACGTATTTCCAACGTCACTCGATGCTGGTGCTTTCTAACCGCTCCCTTGAAGTCTATCAGGATAGTGTGGTAGATCGGGGGTTGAGGGATGGTGACGTGGGGTGGGAAGTGCTCTCCCGGACGTCACGAGCCCCTTAGAAAGCTGCTTGTATGACTTGGTGGCGCTCGCCAGCGAACATGAAAAATCTCAGCTAATCAGGAGCAAAAAACTCAGGCTCTACGTCAAAGTATGGCCAGCCCTCTAGTCATCGAGTAGCCAAAGCAGGACGATGAGGCTTAGTTGCTTACTTCAGGAAACATAGGTTTCCCGAACAAAAGCTCGTTACTTGGGCCTTCTGGAGCGATCGTATCATGCATTGAGATAAATGGACACATACTTGTGTCAACTTGGATACCTTGCATTTCTTGACGGTGACATGTTGCTTGGCTTGGGTCGTCAATTAGACGATCTGAGCGCAACCACGAAGCCGTGACACAAGATCAGCGATCAAGGACGGCCTGGAGACGAGTATAGCTGCGATTTAACGCACACAAGAGGGGTGGGAATGACCAATAAACTCTTGTCAGTCTGCCGAGTCAAGTCCAGCAGTCGAGCTGAACTTCAGGAGTCAGAGTGGCCCTCTCCAACTTTCTGTCCAGTAGCGGAGTTGCTCGAGGAGACACCCGGCAGGGGGGACATGCAACATGCCCTGTACTTTGGCGACTAGCCATGGTCTCAATATGCAGGCATTGTTCAAGAAAGGAGGAGAAAGTGCTCTGGTCATGCAGAACAGGGACCGCTTTTCGTTACTGGAAGTGTCCCCTCGACACTTAGTAGGCGTGTACTTTGGCGACTATCTAAGTTGAAGCTTACCAGGACGATCATGGCGGTTAAGCTACTGAGGGTACGCAATCTGCAAGAGTTAGGTAGTCATGACGAGACAATCACAGCAACGGTCGAGCACCTGAAGTTGTGGTCGCTTAATTGCGACTCTACCCCTGAATGAGTCTTGATTTGCAGACAGCTAGGTACATAGATGCGGCACTCCCGTTGCAGTCGAGACCCTCAGGATAAAAGGGGACCAGAGAGATACGCCTCTGTAATGCGTATTGTGTGGGGTTGTGTCTGCGGGCCAATGCCAGGGTGACATCGAGCGCGGCGAGGTTCTCACGCCAGCTCGTTGGTGATGGATCTAAACACTGTGATGTGGCTCTCTTCGATCTTAGTGAATCTATTCCATTGATAGTGGACAGGTCCGAGAGCCTACTGGTCTTTCAACCGAATATCAGGTGAAGAAAGGACGGACACGGTTGAAAGTATGCATGTGGGAGAAAGTGAGTTTGTGACAATTGAAGCTCACCGTCCCAATAATTTGACTGTCTTTCAGGTGATGTACGATGTTTTGAGACTTCTTGTCTATGAAGCAATGCTACCAAGAAACGGTCACAAGGTCTTATGCAGAAAGACCAAAAACGACGCATCTTCGGTCGTTCCCATCAAAGCTATACTACATCGGCAAGCTAGGTCGGACTCAACGTTTGGGGGGCAGAGGGTGGATAGGGGGCAGATCTGCTCGCTAGCGGAATTGTTCAACATAAGATTTCTCCACGAATGCGTGCTCCCTGGGCGGGAAGTTGTGGAGGTAGTTGGTGGTATCCTAATGATGGGAGACACATCAACCTCGGAGGCTGAGGCCGAACCCGTCGTTGCTGAAATATGGGATTTTGAAGCCGGAACGACTCGTGCGTCAGTGTGAGCAGCATCAAGACGTGTCCGATGATAGCGTCGACAGTGGTCAATGTCCGGGTATTCACACGAAGGCGACTGCCCCCTTTTCGTGCTTGAAGAGCAGGGAAGCTCAGAGTCGCACCGGATCTTGGATCATTTGCAGGCCAAACAAGCTGATAGCTAAATTTAGCAAGGGGTCGTACTCCTCTTACAGGTGTTCCAGAGGGACAAAAGGGTGGTTTGCCTTCCCAGCTCGTTTGCGTTCCGCGGGCCTAACTTTGGGTCGAACCATGGCAGTACGAGTAATGGTACAGAATACCACGGGAAATGGCTTTGCAGGGCATGAACGCGAATGTTTCTCTGCCTAGCAAGGATCTCAATCAGCAACCAGGCTCGGAGACAAGGAGTTCGTAGGCAGCGTTATCTTGTGTCAGAAGATAGATTACCAAAGCAGGCACTTTTTACTCCGCCCTACGTTGAAGCCCATATTGGAGACTCTAACGGATTTTATCTGTTAGATATGATCTAATACGTAGAAGCGAGTCATGTTTCCATATTAGGTCATCTGTCGAGTGCGTAAGTGCACAGCACAGTTCACAAAACCTGAGGGCTGTACGATCTATGAAGCGCTGTGATCAAAAGATCAGCGTTAAATGAAGTATTTGAACTCCCTGATTATTTCATGAGCTACCTATGGTGGCCGATCAACGGGCTTGCAAACGCCATTACAAGTACTGACGATCATGTAGCTACACATTTATCCTCCTAAAATTATTGTTCGCCTTCACAAATACCCCAAAAATGAGTGACGTACGTTCTATTCTTCCCAGGAAAAGTATCAGTAACCATCCGCTTCGTGTCAGTTTGGGTACAATCTTGACAGTCTTCAGCAGCTTAGCAATCTTCAGAATTTGGGTTTGTCACCACCACCCCGATCAGCTAGTTGACTGATAATAAAAGCAACAAAGCTTTAGTCAAGAGGACAAAAAGAAACGTCTGATCGGAGGCAGTTGTTTCGACGACTCCGTTAATTCTTCCCGCGCATCACCACAGTTGAGTTGAGGCCTTCGGACGCTTCGGAAGACTAGGATACGGACACTCTAACTATCTAAGCTGTAGAGTCAATCACTGCGTTGAGTATCATTGAACTAGCTTCACAGACCCACATCTTTCTCAGAAAAGACACGATGAGAGATGGATTCGGCTCGAAGGCGTAAACAACTGGTTTTGGTTGGTTGCGTCAGGGTTCAAACGTCAATCCTGCTAACCTTGAAAGTCGATTGCGCCTTAATGTTATCCTGTCGTTTTTCTAATCAGTCGACCACATGCAGACTGGACACGCAAATAGCGCAATTTACCTCCTCAATCACTACATCATTCTCAAATGCAGCCCCACGCCTCGCGATTGGATGGTTGTGCTAAATCTAGATGATGCAATCCAGCGCGGGCACCTGATTGACGAGAAAACTGACGACAATCTTGGCAATTATTAATGATATTTCCCCTCTACTGTCTATATCTATAGCATCATCGGTCGTGATATGGATGAAGCAGAGCTTAATTGCCCCGCCCCAGTGCAAAAAGTAGCAACTTCCTCGCCTTCAAGATCTCACCGTGAGACTGCACAAGCCGAGACAGTACAATGGGTTCCCGACCGAATGCAGACATTATCCTTTACACTAACCACCGGTGTCCATGTGAGTTGCGTCTCAGTCTACCTAGGTTATAGTGCGATTCTTATCAGCATTGGCAGGGGCTCATCGAGCACACATCGTCCTCGCCGAGCTGGGGATCCCATTCAGGGAAGAGATCATCGACCTAGATACCCCTAGAACCCCAGGCTACTTGAAGATCAACCCACGGGGCCAGGTTCCAACTCTCTCGTACAATGGAGAAATCATCACAGAGTCTGGGATAATCGCTCAGTTCTTGGGCGATAGTTACCCATCGCACTTGGTCCCATCAACGTCTGACGCAAATGGCCCTCTCATCCGGGCCAGGATCGCCTTCTTTGTGGACACCTGGTTCTCCAAGGCTCAACCTCTCTACCCTAAGATTATTTTCTCGAAGACCCAAAGCGAGGCCGAAGACGCAGCTAAAGCCATCGTTGCTGCGATTGCGAAGGAGGTCGAGCCGTTGCTTGAAGGTGCCACACCCTTCTTCGGAGGCCACCAGAAGATCACACTGGCCGAGGTTAGTTTCTTCCTATCTCCTCGCTCTAATGTTCGGAAAGGCTGATGCAATTCACAGGTCCTTACTGGGCCGTTTGTGCTTCGGATTTTCAGCTTCTCAAAGCGAGGACTTATCCCTGCTAGTGTCACTGAGCAGCTCCGAGAGGTAGCGCCCAAGTTCTACCAATGGGCGCAAAGTGTCATTGAGCACCCTGCCGTGGTTTTGATCTACAATGAAAACCAAGTGGTGGAAGCCACCAAAAGCAAAGTGCTTAAGCTAAGGGGCTAGGAGCGGTTGGGATAGAGTGTGAGGGTCTTGCGCCTCTTTGACGATGAATTCCTAGCTTCCATCTCGTCAATTTACAGTTGATCTCATCGGTGGCCCTGAGTTTCTGACTGTGGTCGTCCCCCGCATGCCAGTAAGCTGTGACCACTAGTAGTCCAAGTATCTTACGGAACCCATGAGGTTCATTGCCAGTAAGCTGGGGATGAACTTCTGTCATGAGATAGTCGTCTATTGTCACTTTGCTACTCGTTATCCTATCAGCCTGCTCTGCCTTTCTAAGAACAAAACCTTTGGCCGATCCTCGTCCCTCGTTAATAGCTTCTCTGCCATGGAAATCTCCAAATCCACTGGACCATCTTGCAGGATAGAGCTCCCTACACCATTGACATCCGTCGTTAACCGTTGCTCATACCACGAATGTGATTTGTATGATGTCATTATAGCTTGAATGATCAGAACTTCCACAGAACACCAAGCGCGTTCGTAGTAGTGTTCGTCAAACAAGGAAATTACCGCATTGCATTGCATCAACAACAGAGGGAGCGCAGTGACGCCTGGCATTGGGTCATCCTGACAGACGCACGCATAATCCTGTTGCAAGTTAGACAACCATGGAAAGGAAAGCAGAGACAGTTCAGTTAAGACTTACCACCCAGACTCCAAGGTTCTCTCTGCTCACCTCAGGGTGCCGTCTGAGAAACTCCTCCGTCGCTTCGATCATACGTCGATATTGTGTGTTCTCTTCATCGTCCGGTGATAGGGCCGGCTTGGCCTTGTTGATCCACCTGTACGAATAGAAGATGACGAAATCGACATCGCTTTTGTCGTTCTTAAATGTCTGCAACGAGCTGCTACTCCACGGTGGGATTTCTCCAAAACTTTGAAAGTCGGTGTACCGGATGAACTTGAAGGCATCGAACAATTTCCGCTTGTTTTCGTCCTCGGCGAGGGATAATGCGTATTCTCGCCTCAAGGCTTGAAGACTGTCTCCCGGCTTGCTTTTCAGAAGCACAGGTCGTAGCTTCTCCTGAAACAGCTCTCGGTAAGCTTTCCGGAGTCTTGCATTGTGTTGAAGGCTGTGAATCTCGGCATCTCCAACCTCTCCGAGTTCTTTTCGAAGTCCTTTCAGCACCAATGCCTCAGTTTCCTCGTCATTGTTGAATACGGCATATTCTAAAGCGGTATAGCCGTTTTCATCAGCCAAGCTCATGTCCACACCCACATCTACCAGCTCTTGGAGATACTCTCTGTGCTCCATTGATGGTTCTTTGCACAGAGCAATGGCTGGGGAGCAAGGTTTTGCGTGATTGAACTGAAGCATGGCTGCATCACGCTGACCATCTCGATATAGCGCACGGCCGTAAAAGAAACGAGAGAATGCTTCGCTAGTGGTGTTTGTCGACATGCTGTTGATCTTCTGTGACTCTAAACAGCAGTTGATTGCTCTCTTCGTATCTCCGCTTGCGGTATAGCAAAGAGACAAACGATCCAGGCCGATAGACTCCCAAGCCATAGCTTGTCTCTCCGAATGGCTTTTTGTCGATAGGTGGATGTTGCCGTGGACAGCTCGCTGAAGTTTTCTGGCCCTTTGAACACGCTCTTCTTGATTCTTGATCGCCTCAGCAAGCAGTAAATCGTCACGAGGGGCTAGTTGGGATAGCTGATAGTTGACCATTCCCAAGTTACCTACCGCCCGACAAACGGCGCGCTCAGAGCCAAGTTCCTTAGCGTTGTCGTATTGGATCTGAAAGGCGCGCTTTGCGTCGTCTAGGCGGTTCATATGTCTGTAAACAACGCCTAGCTCTCCGCTGATTTCAACGCTCTCCGGGCTTGGGATCGTATTAAGGAGAGCAGCCTCAAGATAATTCTTGGCCATATCGTATCGACCAAATCGCCTATTGGTGCTTCCAAGCTCCCCAAGGACAAGCTTCCTGTACCGCGAAGCATTTGGAAGCTCCGAGATTGGAAGGCTCTCGGCAAGATTGAGGGCTTTGGTGAATTCCTGTAAGGCGTGTTCCCATTCCGCATTCAACGCGTTGTTTTTTCCATGCTCCATCAATATTTCCCATGATCGCACTGCATCGACCACCATTGCCAGGTCAGAAGGGGCCGTGCTGTCAGGCTTGCGGTGATGGAAAGACTCAGCGCCCCTGGGTCCCAAAACCGGTGCATCTTTCATGAAGCCTCGCTTGGAATCGAAGAAGAAGAGAGTGGCGTGAAGAGTGTCTTGTGACACGTCAGATACGTGGAATACGCCGTGCGGAATAGTGTAGGTCATGTCCCTTTTATAGACCAGGGACTTTGCGAGAGACGCCTTGACGAATCGACGGGTATTCTTCAAGACAGAGAAGGCTTGGTGTGTCTTATAAGTTGAATCCACTTTCTTCCCGTCATCCCAAGAAAGCGCATATTCAGCATTGGTTGCTGAAGGGTAATCAGTTGTTGGCTCAACCTTGTATGTGTGATCCGTCCCTTCCCCCGCCAGGATCCAACTCTGAGCAAATGGTTGGTGCGAATGGATAGCTAAGTCGGGATTTCCTGGCTCACGTTGTGGCAGCCAGATGTGGAAACGGAAGAGCTCATCAATGCTTCCGTCTTTCTTCAAAATGCTGCAAAGAGGAACTGCCAGGAGGCCTTGAGCGCTTCGGGTTGCAAAGAACAGTGGCGGATCAAATGATGAGTCAGTGAGGGCACTTCGTATGAAATCCCAAATGATGGAGATCTGTGTTGGAGACAATGGAATCCCTTGCCGACACGATTCCCGGAGCAGTGAAATACTGAGGGATAATCTTGCGAGGTGCTGTTTGAGCTTCGATTCATTCAGAAGCTCCTCAGCAATGATGTCCCACCACCGTCCATGTGAAAGTGAACCTGCCTCTTCCGCATCATCGCCTTCCTTGAGCATTTCATCGTCGAGTCTTGATGAAGCATGACTGTGGTTTGCCTTTTTCAGAGACATCCAGGTTATCAATGACTGGGCGACGTGTTCAGGTTGTTTGGAAGCCACGAGAATTCCTCCAAGGGTTCTCAACAAAGTTGATGGCGCAATCCTAATATCCGCATCACTGAGTTGATCTGCCGTTGCATTGTTTGGCATCGTTGCTTTCGCGGGAGAAGTACTCGATGATTCGGTGCAATTATCTTCTTAGAAGAACAATCGTCAAGGTGGGTGACTGCAGAAAGCGAAGCAAGTAGAAGGCTAAGCCTGGTAGTCACGGACGTGAATGGAGAAATGACTTATGTTGAACAGCGATGAGGGAATTTGTGACCCTGATACAGGACAAGAGGTAAGAAACCACCTTGTGAGTATTAGGCATCATGAGCGGGGTAGGATGACACGTCACAAGAGCTATCTGTATGAAGTAGAAATTCTCAATAGGCATCTACATGTAAGTCAGCAGAAGGCAAAACGATGCAGGTAAGCAGCTAAACGGGAGAAGCTTCTCAGATTGATTGGCTGGAGCAGCGTAGTAATTTCCATTTCAGACGCTGAACAATCGTAGTTAGGAACGTCTTATGGTGGATTTATCCGTCAGCGCTAGTTGTCTTCACTATCGCATGACAAGGTCTGGCTTGAAAGTGAGGCGCAATCAATTGCCTGGAGCCTTGCATCACACCAAGGCCAGCTACCATAAACTATAATTGTATAAACCCATGTAAATGTTCATCCCAGAATTGAGCAATGAGTACTAATCCCTAATGGCAAGTGTACTATCTTCCTCATCTTACATGTTCTCTTGCCTAGAAGTCTCCCAGTGCCCTCGGTACACATGACACAGTGAAATGCAAGGCGAGGATGCCAATGTCTCTTTCAGCTCAGCCTCGTGTTGTCCAGAGGGTACCATGTAATGAAGAAGGGCACATCATTTGTGTTCTACAAATCATGTTTTATCCTGAGACTGTCGATTCTCCGGCCATCAGACGCCCTTGGCTTGACGTACTTACGGCGACATCAACTGGTTGCGGATCAGTTTTCTCTACATGCTTTGAGGCCATTCCCGATATCAAGTCTGATCTGTCTCCAAGACTGACAAGATCTTGACATGAAATGATGAATGGTTCCGAGAGCGTCTGGATATTCGCATCTAGAACTCCAAAGTTGATGCAAGTCTGTAACAATACTGTACGGGAGTGTACATAGTTAGAATCTGTGCAATCGGATAGAAACTATTGAAACGAGGCTTTAGATGGCTAGACTTCTTCCCTTGGTATTACCGTAGAGATTGCGTCAAAATAGTCGAGAAATCCTAAATCCCGGGGATGGACGCGAAGAGCTTGTGAATGAGAGCGATGCGCCGACCCTTGAATAGGTCGCGAACCAAGCCGGCGAAGCCAACGACAAGGTTCAGCACAAGGAAAGTTATTTTTAAATACCCCATCAGCAAAGACGACCTTACTCTGGGCTCTCCACCTGCGACTTTTGGGAAATTTTTCAGCGATGAAGAAATGGGTCGTGTCTCCAGGGTATCGCGCGGCAAGCTCACCAGAAGCAAGAACATGGCCGTTTTTCATGACCAGACGCACTCGAACTCCCGTGTATCACTGGAAATCAAGCTCTAGGGACCTAGCTACACATTTTATAGTCCCGTTTTCTTAAATGTATTAGTGTAACATTTGGTGGCTGGCTTGGGACAGTTATTTCTCTCCGAATTCCATCAATCTCATCTTATCAATAGCCATGCCAACCAGCTGACACGACAGGACAAACACCACTTACTTCGAACGTAGTTCCGCGTGTAGCTGTGCCAAGAAATGGCAATTGCCCGGCAAATTGTTTGGTTTCACATATCCCTGCTAGAAGATCGAAGATCTATCAGGCTGAAATTAGTTTTGACAAGTTTAGGAGTTTTGGCGAGATGAACGTTTTAGCTATGCACAGGGATAGTCAAGCCTTCAGCAATTTTAACTTGCCAAAAAGAGGATGTCTTATGAGCCTTATCGTCGCCGTTTTGTTGATTACTCTTCACTCTTCACTCCCGGCACTTTTCAGGGCGGTTTCTCGTGATAATAGACGAGAACTATACGGAAAAGAACATTTAGTTCACCCCGGCTTGTCGTACGACAGCGGCGGGTAAAATGCAGTGGGAGAAAACAGGTTGGGCGAGCAGAGGGAGCAGATTCATCCTTCGACTCAAAGGGCACATTTCTATCCTCACCATGGCCCTGGGCGCTTATCGGTGCGAAGCGACAGCCATCAGGATTGCCGCGCATTGGATCCGTCCACTTTGACTAATGACGATAAACCTCGACACTCTTGGGTGCCACTGCAGGTCAACCTCATTGCCGACTCCACCAAGCGTCCGAGGGAGCACCGGACGGCCTGGCTGCAGCTCAATGTATCACGGCGTAAACCGGAGCACGTCAGGGTTTCGTGACACTCGACTGGCGGTGTTCGGAGGTCTCTAGTTAGCGAGCCGGAGCCGAGGGTAGATAGAACGTGGGAAGCAGGAACAATACCTATGTCGGCAGATACAGTGTCATAGCTTGCAAGCTTCAACCGCGTCATAGCAGGGCTGAGAAGTGAAGAAGCAAGGTTGTTAGTGCGGGAACAGGGGGAGCTTACGAAGCTCTTGCTGTAACCCTGTACGCGGACCCATTGACAAAGTTATTCCTCCTGTGATTGATTATCACAATGGGGCACGCACAGGCATGAGTGCCAACGCACCAATCACCCACACCGATCAGCATCGCTACTAAGGAGTGGAACGATCCTTCTGTTCCTTCAACCATTGCCGATGGAGCAGTGTGCTCTTCAAGAATGGCGTGGGGGCTTTCGAATGGAGCTTCCTCAATGCGACGACCCTGCTCGGACCAGACGCCCATCGAGGGATCAAGGCCATGCCAAGAAGGATTTCTCAGTAGCGGGGGACAATTCCTTCAGCAGGGTCTTTGGTTCAGCCCCAGGAGTGGGACCGACCTCATTGCGTAGTACCACGAGGTCATTGACAGCGGGATCGCCTCCACAGCCCCCCAGATCCGACTATCGTGCCTCCCGCGTGGAGTGTTCAGCCCCCGGGAGAACAGCACTTGCGCTATAGGCAAAACTAGGAAGGACTAGGAAGGATTTCCTTACCCAATGGCTTCATAGCCCTACCACGCGACGACTGCTCTAGGAACCTCCGCCAAGACTTTTGTCGATGCCGCTGTACCGGTAGGAAGCACAGGCGTTGGTAGGATCATGGAGGTGGAGGACCGTTCCTTGGTCAGATGCGAGTTTCCAACTTCGGACTATCGTCGCCAGATAGTCGCCGGCGGCCCGCTGGGCTTAGCTGCGGGTAGATTGATAACTGATAATCTGATCATTGACGGCCTGAAGAGCTGGACTATATAATGCAGCCGTCTCAGCCACTATGAACTGCCGATACTTTCTCTCCAGTCTCTCAACTCCCAAGCAAAAACACCTTCTACCAACCATCATCTATTCTTTCGCAATGCTTGTCAACGTCGCCGTTAGCCTAGCTCTTGCCAGCGGTGCCCTCGCCGCCCCCAGAGCTCTCACCCCTTCTCGAAGCACCGAGGAGTTGCGAGCCGTGTGGAAATACTACAAGGATAGCTCTAGCATATCCTTGGCGGTCTACAACTCCGACAAGTCTATCTTCTACGGCGAAGCCGACGGGAGCAGCATCGACTCTGGAAGCTTTGCCCACTACCCCCTGACCTTCGACGTCGACAACATCGGCTTCGGAAAGGTGACCTTTGGTAACTCGACCTACCTAACCCGCGACAACCGAAAGCACTCGGGCGGTGCCATCTGCCACCGCAAGTTCAACGCCGACGAGGCGGAGGTCGACTGCTGGCTTCCCAGCCCCGCGGGCTTCGAGCCCGAGGCCGTGTACGGCGCCGAGAAGCGCCAGCTGCAGGGTATTATCCCTTGCCAGCCCAAGGCCACTACGTACATGGTCGGTGACGGAGACCCTCACCAGAACTACTACCACAAGCAAATCAGCGTGAGTCAATACTCCCAGAACAATCTTACGGACAAGCAACTTACGCCCCTCTAGGAAAACATCTTCTGCGGTGCTTCTCCCTCCTGCGCTGTTGGGTACGAGCAGTCCGAGTCCTACACCATCGGCTTCTCCGTTTCCGGTGATATTACCAGCTGGCTCAGTGGTGGCTTCGACGTGCAGAAGTCCTGGGAGACAGGCAACTCCTACACCTGCTACGGAGCGGTTGGAGACACGGTCTGCGTCTGGTACAACACGGCTCACACGGCCTACACGGTCCGCAGTGTCGTCACGCAGCAGCAGCCATGCTCCAACCCCGTTGAAACGGTGTCGGACCCCGTGGTGATCAAGTCGCCTAACTCCAATAACCGCGGCGGAGGCTACTACTGTGTCATCGGAACGTGCCGTGCCAAGGGCGATGCCTACTGGGACGACAACGGTCCTGCTGGCGGTCCTCAGTAAGATGTGACTGGTTGGACAAAGGGCCGGACTTTGAGTCTTCTATATCTAGGAGGTTAGGAAGTTTCACGGCTGAGGCCGTTCAAATGTCAGAGGGGTTTTGATGTTTCTTGTATATATATTAGACTCGATACTTAGTCAAACAATTACTTACACTAGAAGTACAACTTGCCTAGTAATTGACCTTAGTATTGTGTTGGTGAAGGCACCTAGCTAGTGTTGGCTTGCGAGGGAAAATTCCCAAACTACTAGAAGGCTACCGTTGAGGAAGGGACAAGGACCGTCTTTCACGATCCCGATAGGCAAGACAAGATGACAGGTAAAACACAAGCAAGGCTAAAACTTTAAAGACCATCACATACAGGCAATCTTGATCAAGAGAATCATATAAAATTGACCACAAGGCTAGCATCTTTAGCTCTCAAATTCACTACGAAGCCGACGTCCTTCATTGAATCCTTGACTGACTGATTGTTGAAAGTGGCCTGAGTTAATAAGGACACAGTGATGGTCACGACTGATTTGTCCTTCTGCTTGCATTCCTGGGGAAGAAAAGAAGAGTTAGTGCCAGAGGTAGTATCGAGTTTAAGACTTTCTCATCCTCCGATCTTGGGTGCCTTATTATAGACGATTAGCAACGTCAAAGAGAAATATTACAGACGAATTCACACTCATAACACTGTCCAAAAGTAGTCCTAAAAGTATATCAAGGGCAAAGGCATCAATTTCGTTGTTAAAAGTAATTCTTGATTTATTGAATGTGCAATGGTGCCTATTGTTCTTGAAGTATTCACGGTGCCATGTTGACTCTCTAGTCCCAACCCCCCAGAGCTACTTAATGGTAAGTTCAAGTACTCTTTTACCCAAGAATCGCGGGTGAGGCAGCAGCCTGGTCTTGTTCCCTGGCCGTAAGTATTCTCTTCAGCCAGGAGGTCTTCACATGTGTGGCAACTTTGGCCACGGGCGCTTCTTGGCTAAGCATGTCGAAGCCATGGTATGCTCCCGGCCATACATGTAGCTCTGCCGAGACACCAGATTTCCACAGCTGCGACGCAACGGCGACCGCTTCATCCCGGAATACCTCATACGCGCCGGCGTCAATGAAGGTAGGCGGAAGACCTCTCAGGTCCATCGCGCGTGCTGGAGCCACGAGCTCGCTGACAGCATCCCCGCCGCGTTCAGGTCCCAGGACATGGTCCCATGCCATACGGTTCGTCGTGCCACACCAAGGCCTGTCACGTGCGAATTGCTTAGATGATGTTGTGCGATCGCGGTCGTCAAGCATTGGTGTCAGAAGCATAAGCGCGCAGGGATACTTCTTCTGGTTGTTGCAACACAACATGGTTGAGCCCATCGCGATAGAGGCACCGCCTGAGCCTCCACTCACGATGATCTTTGAAGCATCAATTCCAAGACGGGAGGAATTTTCGGCAGTCCACCTTAGGCCAGCGTATGCGCCGTGTAGCGCGGCTGGGGCGCGGTGTTCAGGAGCAAGACGGTATTCGACGGAGATGAAGACAGCCTCGATACCATCGAGGTAGCTCATTATCGGCTCCAGAGCTACAAATCTGTGACCTGCAACTTGCCCGCCGCCATGAACAGTGTAAAAGGCTGGCCTGTCTGTCTTGGTCGAGTTCTTTGGAGTAAAGACGGCGAGAATGATATTGTCGTCGCCAGCTTCTAGGCCCGGGACAGAAATATCCTCGTGGTCGAGCTCTGATTTGGATTTGAGAATTTGATCCAGTCCAAAGCTGTCGGAAGTGGCACGTATACGTTGAAGATCAAGGACTTCTGGTAACATGATTTTAGATGCATCGACCGCAGGTTGAAGCAATGGATCGTAGGGTGGGCGAAGTGGCGTCGCTGACGTCGGTGGGGAAGACTGCAAAGCTTCTGTCTGAGACATAGTTACAGGCGTTGTAACGAGTCGAGTAGATTGGATAGAGGATTGGTAGAAGGGTGAGTTAAGAGTATAGTCCCGAAGCAAGTTTTCCAAGGCACACAGAGAGAGACGTGTGCCATTATATGGTTGTGTTGAACCCCGCCGAGAATACTAGAGGTCTCGCAGCGTCTGCTTGATCACCTAGACTCTTTAACATATTCCACTCGTTGTGCTGCCATGGAGAGCGAAGTGGGCCTGGGTACGTATGAGAGTCGGGGCCACGGGCTCTTCATGATACGCGGGGCCACTCTATTGCCAGCGAATAGTTGGGACAGTTCGGAAACTTGGTCTGAAGGAGTCGACGATATCCGATATTCATGCAAACCGATGTTGCTGAAGTGGTCTGTCAAGCCGACCAGACTGCCTTGCTTCACGTTTCAGGGGGAATGGGTGGATGAGAGGCCAAGCGACAGGAAATCCTGCGGCGAGCATCTTACAAAGGGAAGTCAACTAAGAGTTTCTACATTTTCCTGCCAACTTATTGGCTGACGTTGAGGACCATTATCTGCCCACACAAGCACTAATGCACTGGACGACGTCGTCCACTCTGGCCCACAGTCGGGCATGGGTGGCCACTGCGGACACTGGGCCAAACGCCTGTCGCTATTGAAACCTAACGCAATTTAAAGGCGTAGCCTTTTTTTCATTCAATATATATTACAAAACCTTGGATCTGCTCACTCAAGCCTACCGTGAGCTTGAGCAGAATCGAGGATCCAGCTGATCCGATTTGCGAAAGGGTGGAATCCACAATAGTCTCCGAGCGGATAACAACCCGAGCGCGATCGAATCCGAGCGCCGCCGCTCAGTTTAATCTCCAAGCGCGAAGCAACATAACGCTTGACTCAAGTACGAGGAGGTCCCACTCTTTGGGGTCCGGCCGGAGCTGGCCCCGCGCGGGGAGATGTTAGGCCCGGGCTCGCGGGCAGTTCTTCGTCCCCGTCCCAGCCTCCGGCGTTTCCGGCATGTTGTGTTCCATGGCTTGAATATCCTGATATGTGATTATAAGGAGTTGAAGGACTTTCCGTATTTTATAACTTTCTTTGAGTTTTGTTCTGACCCACCGATTAGTATCATGGCGGCGACTGACTTTGCGACTCTGCCAGTGGGCATGCCGGGAAAACCAGTGCCCTTCTCACTGCAAATCCCCGATCAAGACCTGGCGAAATTCCGTGACCTTGTCAGAGTCTCTAAGGTTGGACCGCCAACATGGTGGAACAAGCAAAATGACCGTCAGTTCGGCATTACTCGTGAGTGGTTGGCTAAGGGAAAGGAAGCTTGGCTTAACGACTTTGACTGGCGCAAGCACGAGAGAAACATCAACAGCTTCCCGAACTTCAAGATTGGCATTGACGATCTGGAAGTTGGGAGGACTGACGTACACTTCGGCGCGCTGTTCTCAACAAAGAAAGATGCAATCCCTGTGATCCTGATGCACCTAAACGCAGAAGACAAAGTCAGCAGCATCGAGGCTCTGACACCTGACGAGCGGAAACGCCTTGAGCGATCAAAGGAATGGCAAACCGGAGGAATGGCGTATGCCAGTGAACATGGCACTCGACCTGCGACCATTAGACTCGTTCTCTCTTCAAGCCCTCTGGCTATGCTGGCTTGGTGAGTTCGCCTCTAAAGTTGGGCGATTGAAATAGCTGGTACTGAGATGGTTCATCCTTCAGGATCGGCGAGAAGTTCCTCGAGTGGTCTGACACCCAGAACCCTCTGCCTCTCGACACCATTCTGTTCATGGTCAGCTTTTACTGGTTTACATCTACCTTCCCCGTGGATTGTATCCATACAGGGTGCTGGTGAGGGAGGGAGTCGACGGCTTTCCTATTTCCAAGGAAAAGCCGCTTGGGTACTCAGCGTTTGCAGGCGAGCATGTCTGGCTGCCCAAAATGTGGGCTGAAGAGGTTTATCCGAACCTGGTGCTTTATAAGACACACTCTAAGGTACAGAGTATCTACTTCAGATACGTTATAGATGTTCTAACATGTTCTTAGGGAGGACATTTCGCTGCCCTGGAGCAGCCCCAGGCCTTCTTGGAAGATATCGAGGAGTTTATTGCAAAGATCAGTTGGAGCCCGAATGTTTAGTGCCTAAGAGTTCAAATACAAGTATAAATATGATTATTGTAAGCCCTTGAATTGATATAGACCAATTCGATAACCGGTTCAAATCCAGAAGCTTTTGTAAGCTATGTTACTTATATCAGTTATAGCAAACTAATATACGTACTGCTAAATCCTTCGGGCCTACACCGCCATGACTCGCTTTCCAAGGGCTAGAATGCAGCCTACCCCTACTAACTATATTACTTTACTCATCGTGCCCACTCTATCTCCCTCCCCCCAATCGGAGTCCCCGCAACTCCTAGGTATAAAATACCTGCGTTCGTGCCCCGGTTTGGTCGACGTCACGTCATTGCAGCAACCCCAACCAACCGGCTTGCCGAGCTTCTCCATCCTTCACGAGTCCCGTAGGTTTCCCTTCCAAGCGACATGAGTCCTCGACCTAATCATGCTCAATCGACATGGACGAGAACGCCAAGGCAGCTCAGAGAAAAAGAACGCTAGACCAAGAAGCACAGAAGCGGAAACGTGAGCGGCAGAAAAACTATGTGCAGGAAATCGAGAAAGACCTGCGCGACGCGCGGGATGTATCTGAGGCAGGGGCTCACAGCATCTGCTCTGTTCAATCAAGGACCGGGTATCACGATGCTGCTCAACTCGGAAGCCCAGTGTCGATGGAACGAGAACTCAAGGTTGTTCCATCCGCTACCCACTCCTTCTCAGCACCCACCCAGTACGAACACAACAAACGGATCCTAGAGTGCTGCTGCAACCCTAAGACACATGAATCGTACTCAGATTGCTTCGAGAAGACGGTTTCCACCAGCTTAATTAAACTGAACAGTCACCTCGCACCCTCACCTGCAATCCCTGCCACCCCGCATCTTGCCGATCTCTTGTTCCTCAGAGCCCCAGATAATCCAGTGTCGAAGATTTTATACAAGCTGATCAGAAGACCAAAAACGGATCTGGTCCTCATCTGTGCCGTCCATATCCTCTGTTACCGCATCCTTCGAGTAAGCATCCTAGACATGAGCCGGCCTTTCCGAAGAAGAAAAGCCATTGACTAATGAGGAATCACAGTATCGGTTCTTCCCCTGACTGGAAGCATACCACGACGTCTCAGAATGGCTCCGTTCAACAGACGTCCAGGACCACATACCGCATCCGCTCTACATTGACTTTGTACAGTTCCCTCTACTGCGGAATGCTATGGTCTTAGGGCTGGTCAGCATCGGTTCCATTCGAGAAGAATTTGATGCTGACTTCGGGCGTCACTTGTCTGTAAATTGGCTCGCGTCCGACGACTTGCTAGTTGCGGATGACTCAAGTGACACCGTCCTTAATCCGAAGTTCGAGCGTCACGTCCTTACACAAGAAAACTGGTCGCTAGACACGGAGTTTGCTAGGAAATACCCCGACATGGCTCCGTTAGTTACAATACGAGATTAGCCATTAGCACAGGGTCCATGCTGCTCGATGATACATTGTGGATGGTTTAGTTATATTCAGCATATGATGCTAACGAGCATCGCATCCTCAGATGTTATCAAGGTGTACTATCCCCGCTTCCGCCCCGTACCGCTCTGTCGTACCCCGACAACGTGAACACTGGCTTTTGGGAGGGTGCTAAATTGATGAAGTATACCGAGGACTTGGTAAAAACAGCAGCTGCTATGCAGAGTACTGCTTCTGCAATTACATCCTAATATGATTTGTATTTGAACTGCGGCGGAGGTTCTGTGTTCCGTCCTATCCAGTCCGCTTCATCTCTTCAAACCCGCTATACAGTCTTCGGAAAAATACCAGCCGTTGAAGTCATCCAGAGCTATTGGATCCATAAGTGGAATCCAAGGGCTTGTTGCCTTCGCCGTCTCCATCCCCTCCTGACTTCATCAGATTGTCCAGCAAAGCACCATCGTGAAAACAAATCTCGGCATCCCCAAAGAGAGAGAGCGGATCCGCAGCGTCGAAGCCGCAACCGGCTAGCCATGCCTCATACTCTCCCTCCGGCGGCAGCATACTGACCTCCGAGGGGTTTGATTCAGACACGGAGATTAAGGGATCGCCGACTTCGCTCTGTTTTGATCTCGCATTGCTGTTGCCGTGGGCGTGTGATCCCACTTGGCGGAGTTTCTGTCTGAGTTCTTGAAAGACCTCTTCGAGTAGAGTTTTCACACACTCCCCTGCCTTTCTCCTCAGTCTTTCTTCAACAATGGTCAAATCTTGAGCCAATTCTCTTCCCAGCGCCTGTCGAAGTCGCTGAGGAACTTCCTTCACCATGTAGTCTTCGCATTGCGCCAGGTAGTCCGAGTTTGAGTCTTGGGTGCCACTTGGCCTCTGGGGCATTTCGTTGTGTTCATAGACTGATGGTAGTCAGTGCCAAACGTCTCGAGTAGCCTCATTCTCGAACGTAGAAGACTTACATGGTGACGGAATATCGTCGTTCAAAACGTGTGGGAAGAGAATGGTGAAAACTCTCTTCCACTTTTCAGCTTCCGAGGGCTCCAGATTGGCTCTCTTTCGTGACCTAAGGCTTTGTTCCTGCGCTGCATCGAAGCCTTCGACGTACTCCATCTTTTGCAATTCGCATGGCTCGGGGGTTCTCTGGTGCTCAAGATAGCCCTGCTCGTCTTTGAAAGGCTGCCAGCAGCGTCCGCAGCGATATTTTGGCTGCCTATGGCTTCGGTAAAGATGGTCTCTATTGACAAGTTAGACGAGCAAGGGAAGTTATGTCAGCCCTGGGTGGCGCACTTGACTCTGTGAACATTGGGCCATCCTGGCCCTGGACAAGCTCTCAAATGCTTGTACTTCGCTGGATTGTACTTGAAGTATGGGCAGGCATACTTTGGTTTCTGGTCGCCGTGGACTGTCCTTTCGCTGCCCTGTTGGTCTTCCTTGTGCCCATCCCCGGCGTCGTCGTCTGTTTCCGAATCTTCTCTTCCAGTCACTTTTCTCTTCCCATTATCCGGCTTCTTTGAGCTTGCCCTCTTCATTTTGAAGTGTGAGGCTCGAATTGTATCCGGTGTCCCTGACGCACCGTTGGAACTATAGCTGCCACCTCGACGGCGTGCATCGAACTTTGAGCGCAGCCACTGTGTCACCCTGAAAACAACACAGTCAATGATCTGGATTTTCCGCTGTTTGACATATCTCCCAGTAACGGCGGAACTCCTGTGGCTCTTCGGCGATTGGGATGCAACTCTGTGTCTCGGCTGTTCCAGCTGTTCCGACGAATTTTCCAGGTTGTGTTCTTGGCTGCCTCTTAGATGAGAGGGTTTGGCGGAGATGTCGATGACATTTTCGAGTGATGCTATTTTAGTAACCACAGCGGGTATCTGGATGGCTGAAGTGGATGGCGGTGCAAAGGCTGGAAGCCTCAAATGATGAGAAATTCTTCCTAAGGACTTCAGGGGTGGAAGCTGGTCGTCGTCGATGTCTTTGCTCGATCCAGGCTTGCAGTCCTCGGTTGAGAGATCTATGTCGTCTGTATCTGACTTGTGCTCTTCTTTTACTGGTTGGCTTCCTTTCCCGCATCCCTTGGCCAAGCAATGTCTCTATAAAATATTAGTATTGCATGGATGATAGTAAAGCAACACGGTGTTATACTGACTCTTAGGGCATCTTTCCGCGAGAAGCTTTTACTGCAATATTTGCATGGAAAACACTTCACAGCCAAGTGAATTCTTTTGTGTCGTATTAGGTCATGGTTTCTGCTGAATGCCCGTTGACACTGATCGCACTCAAAGGGGCGCTCAGGTTGCGGGGTAGATTGAGGGACACTCATGCCGGGGTGCTGCAAGTTCGACATGATGGGTCCGGGGCC
This sequence comes from Neonectria punicea, assembly GCA_037954315.1. Classification (NCBI taxonomy): domain Eukaryota; kingdom Fungi; phylum Ascomycota; class Sordariomycetes; order Hypocreales; family Nectriaceae; genus Neonectria; species Neonectria punicea. Next base: position 99,072 of record JAZAVJ010000042.1, on the reverse strand, counting down.
TATGGTTGGCCTCGATCCAGAAGGCGGGTACTGTCGATAAGGAGCAGGGAGCATCAGGCTTGGCATGGGGCGGGAAGACGGGGAATTGACCAGTCGGGGCGTGGTCGTAGGTAAGGCCGTATCGTTATTCGGCCTGTTAGGAGACCTCGAGTACGTCGGCCAGTCATCGTGGGCGGGTGCGCTACCGGGGGTCGGCGCGAGATGACGTCCGATGTTTGGCCTCCAGCTAATCTCACCATCGCTGGGATCTTTGGTGTGGGGGTCTGGGTCTTTTGCTGGGGCCTCAGAGATGGCGGGCGCCGTCAATGCCGTCAATGCCGGCAATGTCGGACGGCGTGGTGAGCCGCGAAGTAGGAGAGACGGACTCGAGTCCATAATGGCTGTTCGTGGAGAAGAACTTGCTCTCGAGGCTGGCAATCCGAATATTAAGTAGAGGCCACTGTGGCTGAGCAAGGCTCAATTGCGCATAACAAGATTATGTCAGCGCCCAAGGTCAGAAGCGCCAGTGGCATACTAATGTTCTGCATACCAGCCATTTTCCGCCTCTATACGCCACGTCGTTACAGACGGGGCAGTTGTGACTTGGGTTGGAAGTAAATGGAACTATATGAAAGTGACATCCTGCCTGACTTCGTAATTGACCATGATTGACTTTGGTAGACAACAGGCCAAGTACTGCTTGCTCCCTCTCCGACAACCTCAATTGGAACCCTGCATCATCATGTCACCCAATAGCAGTTCATTGTCGTTCACGATGACAGCTGAAATGCGTAAGTAGATCAGAGTACGTCCCTCTACGGTGCCTGCAGAGCAACGGCCAATGCTAATAAATGCGGCGCTCTGCAGCCCTAGAAGCCCAAACCTAACAACCATGCTTGACCATTTCTTCAGTGAGCCGCTCACTCCAACGAGGCTCTTACCATGGGCAGTGAGACAAGTGGGGGGAGAGGGCCACGTCGCCGCTGCCAAAAACAAGTTAGAAGAATTTGATAGGCAATGGAAACAATCGACAGGTACTAATCGACCAAAGATTTAGATTGGTGCTAATAAACCTGCATTTTTACACATCTGCCTCGTTCCATCATGTCGGCGCGTCTATCGGGGTCAACTATTTGAGCGCTGACAGGAGGACAGCTAACTGTTCAACAGATTGAGCAAAGAACCTGAAAACACCTGAAGATTCATAGCAACCAGTCATTCGAGAATCTAGACAAATTTAAAACCAGTCACAAAATTCTCTTAGCAGGGCATTTTCTCTTTCAGCTATCACTGAAGCGAGGGCAGTTGGCAATTTCTACCACTAGCGTAGGGTAGGTTCCACGTGACCTACTCGGCCAAACAGCGCTTCCATCTCAACTCCACTTCTCCTGCTTCTCATCAACTCGCCAACCGTTCTTCCCACGCACCCCAATCTTCGTTTGATGGTTACTCCTGAACCAATCAAAACCCACAGTACTGTTTCTTGTCTTTGTACAACGGTGTCCAGTTTCTCCTGGCCTTACCTGGCAATTCCCTGTATTTCACTCTAGCGCCCAGGCTCTTGTCCCTTCTGCCTATAATCTGGTATCTGTGGCCTCACAGATGAGCACCAACATCGATGACGAGTTCGACTCGGGTGACGATCTTTTCGACGGAGTTGGAGAAGAAGAACTATTGCAGACTCCGGGAGTCAAACGCGGGAAGACCCACGATGTTGACAGCTCACCGCTGGCATCAATAAAAAAAGCACGGCATGAGGTGGATAGCCCCCACGATGATGCGGCTGGTGATGAGTCGAGATTTCTCCTTGCGCAGCAAATCCTAACCAAGAAATTTGGTTATGATTCCTTCCGCCACGAACAAAAAGGAGCCATCAATCGAATTCTCAGTGGTCGCAATGCTCTCGTTGTCTTCCCCACCGGTGCCGGAAAGTCCCTTTGCTACCAGGTAAACGCCCCGTGGATTGAGCTCCGATTCCTCCAATTGCCTCTGAATGCTTCCTCCTAAACGATCTGGCTGACTGTTGTGCTAGATCCCTGCGATTGCGTTCGAGGAGCTGGACCTCCAAAGCAGTCAGAGGGAGCCAGGAGACTCGGGCATCTCCATCGTTGTTTCACCTCTGATCGCTTTAATGAAGGATCAGGTCGACGCTCTCAAAAGAAAGGGAATTGCTGCAGAGTGCATGGACTCTACCAAGACGAGGGAGCAGCTGCAGCAAATCAACGATTCTCTCCGTGCAGGAAGGTTGCGTCTGCTGTATTGCGCTCCCGAGCGCCTCAACAACGAAGGTTTCGTGGAGACAATGAAACGAGTCAAGGGTGGCGTGCGACTGCTTGGAGTGGACGAAGCACATTGTATCTCTGAGGTTTGTTTCTTACTCTCGATCAACGAGGCGTCTACCCCCACCGACTAACTTCAATCGCCAGTGGGGACACTCTTTTCGCCCAGATTACCTGAAAGGTCGGTATTCCACCCTCTTGCCGTGCCCATGACTGAGACGCTGACCTCGGAACAGTTGCACGTTTTGTCCAAGAGATCAAAGCCGAGCGAGTTATTTGCTTGACGGCTACAGCCACTCCTGTCGTTGCCAAAGACATTTGTGAAGCGTTCAACATCCCCGAAGAGGGTGTCTTCAGAACGACTCCTTACCGCCCCAAGTGAGACTCAAAGTTGAAGCACGTTCCGTGCCTGCTTGCTAACTGAATCACTAGTCTTCGTCTCGAGGCAGTGGCGACAGAGAAGACGGATGACAAATATCCTCTTCTCCATGACTTCCTCAATAAGAACCCAGGCTCGACACTAGTCTATGTGACGCTCCAGAGGGTTCGTTGGCCATCTTCGGCCGAAGATCAGGGTTTTGTTTGCTGACTTTCTCCCAGCAAGCTGAATCCTTGGCGAATCATTTGAAAAAGAAAGGCTTCCCTTGCCACTTTTTCCACGCCGGTATGAAAGTGGAGGAAAAGCAACGTATCCAGGATGATTTTATGGCTTCCAGGATCCGCACTGTAGGATCTAAGTTGCTTTAATTACCATTTGCCTTACATGACTGACACTGATTTAGGTTGTTGCGACCATCGCTTTTGGCATGGGAATTGATAAGTCAGGTATGTTTGTCGGTGAAAAGGTAGGGGAATGAGACAACTGACAGTCACAGACATTCGCAATATCATTCACTGGGATCTCCCCAACACTGTGGAAGAATACTCCCAACAGGTTGGCCGCGCTGGCCGTGACGGTAAAAAGAGCCAGTGCATGCTCTACCTATGCCCAAACGACTTCTACATCAAGGAAAGTTTCGCGCGCGGCGATTTGCCCTCTCGTCAATCACTGAGAGACCTCCTCAAGCACATCTTCAGTGACGAAGTTGTCCAGCTTTCTCCCGGAGATACTTTCAAGACTAGCCATTACGCGCAGGCTTCGGAATTCGATATGCGTCAGAACACTCTGGGTACTATCTACGCTGCTCTGGAACTGAGGTTCAATCTGATTCGCGCCATTACACCCGAGTACAGCTCGTACAAGTTCGAAGCAACCTCAACCTACTTCGCCCGCCTGAAGCCCAGCAACGCACCGGAGGCGAAGGCTATTCTCAAGCATGCGAAGAAGGCAGTCAAATACTATTCCATTGACCTCTCCTCGGTATCTCAGACCGCGGGTTTGCGTCGTATCGACCTCGTACAGCTTCTCCAACAACTTAACGACACCGGCGCCATCAGACTGACCGTTGGCGGTGTTGAGCAAAAGTACAAGGTACTGGGGAAGCTCCCGAAGACTAGTGCTGAGATAGAATCCTTGACAGACAAGCTGCTCACTGATTTAGAAAAGCGTGAGCAGCAAGCTCTGGACCGTGTGCAGCAAGTCGTCGGGTTCATTACGGGATCGAAATGCTTCGCCCGCGCCATTGCGGAGCATTTCGGAATGGATCTTCCTGGCAATAAGAATCAGTGCGGTCACTGCACATTCTGCTTGACCGGCAAGCCTGTGCAGCTGCCACCGTCGTCACACAAGGCTCTGGACATATCCGGGATTGAACGGGTGTTGGACGCAACGGACGTGCGGGACGACCCACGGTTCCTGGCCAGGGTTGCTTTCGGGATCAAAAGCCCACGGGTGGGCAAACTTAAGCTTGACAAGAATAAGGTGTTCATGTCAATGGCGGATCAAGATTTTGGGGTAAGTTTGGACTGCTTTGCTCCCGGAGTGCACCATGTTAACGAGCCACCACAGACCATTCTGAAGGAATTTGAGAAAGCGTGTGGGGTGAAGTCCAAGTGACCCTGATTTATGCTTATAGTGTATGCTAAGGCTCCGTGGGAGGCAAACGTGGCTGAAGACTATTATTACGTGAGGGTGAGTGTTGATTTGGGGCGAATATAATGATGGCTGGTCATGTTTCTTAGTCAGTTGGTAGAGGAAGCACCGAGGGCAACCTCCGAACCCAGATGGGCTGATCTAATTAATTTGCTGCTTGTATTTTGTTTTCATTTAGGCGGACTATATGACTCGTAAACTTCAAAGTTAACAGTCTTGTTTATGCCTCGCTTTCCATCCATGTCATCGAGTTCAATCTCAGATGGTGTTCGCTGAGATTGGCCTGTCTCGATTATGCGCTCCTGCGAACTTGTCCTTCGTACAGTACCTCCACCACCTTGCACCTCGATGATTTGTTCGTTTTGCGCCGCTGAGTAATGTAGCCCTCTGTTGTTGTTCGAAGTGAATTGCCTGGGATTTCCTGGATGGCTTCGAGATGATGATGAATAGGCCTGATCAGTGAAGACCAGTCTGGAGGCAAGCATGTCAATGCTGCAGTAAACAGTTAGCAACGCGTCATTTAGTGGCACAAAACAGGGATTATAGGATCAACTGACAACATGACAAATGGGAAGAGACATTCCAAGGTGTAGGCGAAGCGATCTAGTTGACTGGCAACATTCGTCGCGCTCTGGGCCGTAGTCTGAAAGGAGTATGTAATGGCCCTCATCACACCGAGTATAGCAAGCAGGGCAAGGCGGGCTTCAGTACTTCTCATCAGATACCGGAACAACCCAGTCTTAATGGCAGCCTTGAGCGATGTCGTCTTGGCGGAGGCGAAGACGGTGATCAGGAAGTACGAGCTGATGCACTCGATGACGGCGATGGAGATGAAATAGCCAATGTGAAGGTTGTTGATGGTCTTTTGGAAAGAATCTCCTCCAGCCAGAATTGACCTCACGCGCATGACTGCAATCATGACTCTAAGTGCCGAGATGATGACAATGAGGACCCAGAAGAGAGCGGCGAAGACGTGCCAGCGGCGGTTTCGCAGGACGCGGCTTAAGATGACATAGCTGTAGAAGGACAATCCGGCTTCCTGGATCTATTTACACAGAAAGGAGACATCAGAACGCTATCCCGAATGGTGAGTGATCTTGTTCGCGTCGGGTGTCCCGTACCAACCAAAGCAGGTCCGCAAAGGCCGACGCCACGGCCTGTCCGCTGACGGGCGTGTCCTCGGCGTAGAAGGCATAATAGCAAAGCCCGTTGGCGACGGCCCCGGCGGCGGAGCTGACGACGGGGACCGCCGAGATTTGGGAGAAGCTGGTGATGCTGCAGACGAGGAAGCCAAAGAGGACGTTTGCGATTCCGATGGTGCTGAGGATGGACCAGCTGAGCTCGAAGTACACGGTGGCGATGGACATGGTGACGGGACGACCGACAACGTGGGAGCCACGCGCGAGCAGAGAAAGCACAACGATGAAGAAGATCGAGGGAAGCTTCCAAAAAAGAAAGGAAAAATGGAAAGGGAATCAGCCACGTTTGAACAACAACGACGGGGACTGTTATGTGCGGCTACGGCCTGCAGGTTGACAGCTGCTAATCCCCAAGGCTTCCCTCCTACGCCCGGCCACTCCGATCCGTCGGGTTCCCGCCCCGCTTGGAGCATTCATGGATCATGGCCCACGGGGTTCGTTCGTGCCCTTTTTGACGGTTACTGCGCCGCTGCGGGATCATGCTAGCAGTGCGGAAGTGGCCCGAGGAGAGAAAAGATGCAAGCGGGCGCACCACCAACAAGCAACGGCGAACCACGGTAAGGTGCCCGAAGCCGGAATGTGGCTGAAGGAGCTAACTAGTTAACTTATCTAACTACTGGACTGCATCCTCCTGACTCGTTGATCCGCGGACAACCCCTGGACGGGGCTTCCTTGCACGCCATGCGGCGACAGGCCCGACACGAGGGGAGCTGAACCACCCCCGTCCGCGCCGCCCGTTTCAAGGGACTCGGGCGTTCGGTTGGCAGCCTGCTCGGCCGTTGGTGGCTTTACGTAAAGTTCGTTCGTCTGAGATCTAGCCCGGCTTCGTCTGGCACTTGGCAGCCTCTACAAAGTTGCGCTAACCGCCCGGAATGCTGGCTGCACTGGGAAATCGTCGTCAAGGGTCGAGCAGCCACAACTGAGCTCGGGGTTTCGAGGGGAACCCTAACGAGCTTGGAGAAAGAAGGCAGCACCGTTGCGACCCCGCGGTCGGACGGGCTAGACGGGTCGGAAATCTGGACGACAACTCTAGCTCCCGAGGCTGGACAGGTACTAGCGATTTCCGATATCTCTGGCGTGATCATGTGCAAACGGTTCTTGGCCAATGTCTAGCAGGGCGTGTCAATGTCGGACATTGCGTCGGTAGTGGGCTGGGGTTGTGGTGTTGATGTTCGGCAGTTCTGCTGTTCATTCGCTGCACATTCGCTGCAACCAAGTGTTGGGAACGCCTCACGCCCAATGTTGCCTAGCTGGGACTGAATCATTGCACAGGCTCACATCACTAGGTATGCTGAACAATACCACACAGCAGGGGTCATATCAGTCATATCAGAGACGTTGTAACGAGGGGCTGATGAGCAGGATAATGTACATTGTTGCGAAAATCCCCCCACTCGAAAAACAATTCCATATCCCATTTCCAAAGACAGCGATGACTCAAATCAAACAGCATCGGAGGCATCTTCAGGACATCAACATCCGAGCTTGGAGCGCATCCATTTCCCCGTCACTCAGTTGTCGAGACTTAGGCACAGCCTGGCGCGCCCGCCCCGCGGTATGTACCGGGTGGTGTGGGGTCTCCGAAGTCGATTTGTAGCCCTGCCTGCGTCGCGAAAAGCAGCTGCAAGTCAGCAGCTTGGCATACTGGAAGATGGGGCGGAAATCAGGCATATTGGTGGTTGAGAATTGGTAGAGAGCCTGGTGGGATTTATGGAAGGATTAGGTTCGCGCGAACATGGGGAGGTCTGCGACGTTAAATAAATAGCCTAAGGATATGGACGTGGTGTTTTTCAGTGTTAACACGACGTGTTCTCATAAAATGCTGGAAGTTTATCGTGTGTTCAGAAACTCTTTGAGAGATAAACAAAAGACGTCAACGAAGGGTTGAATGGTGTAAACAGTCGGCGTGGTTATTGATGGTTGTGTTCACAGTTTAGGCGACAGTGAATGGAGCATTGTTGACATTGCGTTTTTATTTATTTAATAACGCCAATATTGCAAGCAGATGTTGAAGGTCGAGTGATTCACCATCTAACCCGACCGAGACATTCACTTCAAACCTGAGAGATTGTTAGCACCAAACTACTTTCACACCAATGAGTGCCGTGAGGATTCGGATGGCAGATGAACATCCGATATGGCGTAAACTGATGCAACATGCCTTTAAGGTAAAGATTGCCAGAATAACAAACCAGTCGTGAAGACACTGGTTATTTACCGAATAAACAAACAAGTTACATTGATGACGCGCTATGCTAAGTAAGGCTGACTACCTCATCGCTTGCATATAAGAGCCATGGTAGTTACACATTAAATGCTGTGAGTCGCCTAAAGCCTAAGTAACCAAGACTACTCACAGCATTTCTATCGCATCCCAGTCACCAGAAGTCGTAACTGACACAGCTCCCAGACGTCCTCCATCCGCGGCAAGCACGTTGCCTGATGCAACCTTCTACCTATTCTACTTCCTTTGGCCCAGCCTATTCGCTCCTCTGTTCAATGACTTCCTAAGTCATATCGCGGGGATAGACCAGCGTAATATCAGTAAATTTGAGTTGACAAGGGATCAACAAAGGGGTACAATCATGCCCAGGAGCAGTGACATTTGCGCAGCTCCTAGGCTACCTTAGAGAGGTAGATAGTAGTTCGAGGATGTAGGCAACGGTCGCCTTAGAGCTCCATACGCATGTTCAACTACGGGTACACGGTCGAAGCCATCAATGTCACTGTAACATAACTTCTCCGTACTCTTCTTGCCATCATTCTATAGCTCGAGGAACGCGACAACAGTACTGATAGCTCTAGGCGTATTGTATTGGCAGTGAAGGTTTGAGTAAATTATCTTGGCCCAGCTCAGAAATAGTCCCAATTCCGAGCAATTATAGGTCCCTGTGAAAGTATTTGGATGGAGGGCTTTCGATACCGAAATCCGCGAAGACAACGTTGACGAATCTCTGAGCCTCCTTGACTACGGAAGCCGCAAGGTTAAGATCAGCTTTTGATTGTGACATCGCTTTGAATAAGGTGACTGTTTCCTGGCTTCTAGGTTCACTAGCAGAGGGGAAAAAGATGCTACACTTGATAGGTTTCATGCAGCTGTTTTTGCAGCATAGTCTGGGCATTCCTGTCATCGACCAAGGGTGTAGATGATGGCTCCATTTGATTAGCTTGGGTTAACAGCAAACCAGTCCTGTCTCGGTCATGTAAGAGATCATCAACATGTCTTACGATGGTTTAAAAAGCTCCTATCATTATTATTTCATGTGACAATAGAAATGAGGCCTTTCACTGGATTATGTCGTGTCACATAATATAGGCTGTCATAATACTGCGCATTAGCGGAGTGTTCATTCCACTTTTGCCGTAGCCGTCAAATGCAATATGTCGTCGTTTGGATGGACGGTGTTACTACGTTGAATCATTGAAGACTGCTTTAAGTAAGATGAAGGAACAAAAAGTATCAAAGGCTAAGGAATAAGTCATGAAAAATAAGGTATTTAGAAATATCATACCCACATCTCCTCATTATCAGTCGCCTAGTAAGGAGATTGGCGTAGCTTAGTCGTAAATTACAACTCCTAAGCAGAGGCTTGTCGAGAGTAACAAATCATTCGAGTGAATCCATGGACCGAAATAACTGCTTACACACCTTGGAGCTACTCATTTAGGCCTATTTAAATTGATACTGTATATGAGAACCGTATGAAAGACTCACGATAGTTCAAGCGGCCTGACGGCTGTTGACTAGCTGCAAACGCGACTTCTATCAACTGGACTTGACAAAGCTTCCACCTGTTGCTTGAAGTCACGATGTTCTATACATTATATCCTGTTTCGGGATGGTCCAGCCAAGTCTTCAGCTTCTGCCCTTCCCTTGGGGCAAATCTCGCTCGGACACCCTTCGGTATGCCGACGAATGACCGGCCCCTCAACCCCCCGATGGGATCAATCTCTTCAACAGTAGTTCCCTCAGCCGGAAAAATCTCGAAATGCGCGATTAGGTGCAGGAAAACTGTGTACAAGGCGTTGTGTGCTAGCAGAGACGCGACGCACATTCTGCCGCCCAAACCGAACGCGAATTGATGAGCTGCATGGTCTGGTGAGTCTGGCAGCCAACGGTCGGGAGCGAAAGTGTCAGGTTCTGTAAAGACTTCGGGGTCTTGAGAAAGTTAGCACCGGGCAACACTAACTGGATGTCATCCGCTCTCAATCTTACCTCTGTTACATGCCCAACTGTTCAAGAACACCACTGTGTTGGCAGGAATGATCGAGTTCTCCCACTTGACGTCAGAATACGTCGCTTTGGGCAGAGCTAATTTCAACACTGCGTAGTATCTCGAAATTTCCTTCGTGAAGGCATCGATATAAGGAATTTTGCTCGACGCGTACTCATTCGATGGCGACTCAAGAATTCCTGACTCCTGAATCGCAGCGTACGCCTTTTGCTGGATATCAGGCCGATGCGCAAGCAAAAGAATCGCCCACGCGATGGTTGGCTGATTAGAGTCCGCTCCCTTTTCATGGTTAGCTCTCATGCCCAGCCAAGAACCCAGAGGTAAAGTTACTCACGGCCATCATGCTCAGACTGACGCTGATCAGTTCCTCCCTTGTCAGAGTGGCAGACTCTGGGTCACGCAAAACACCTCCCTGGATACAAGGTTTATCTTCGCCTCGAGAAACCTCATCCTTGAGCCTATTGAGAAGGGTATCGTTGTATGCCAGTCGTCTACGGCCGATGTCTGCTGCATGGTCTTTCGGCCCACTGTTCAGCCCGAGTAGTCCAGCAATCGGGGCCCAGTATCGCAAAAGTGGGATGTAGTTTGCGTAGTTGGTTGACGTGTCTCGCAGCTTGGAGATTTCAGACTCGACGTAAGAAATCTCCGTAAACAGCGGATCGTCGTAGAGTGACTTGACGCTTGAGACTCGAGTGCCGTAATTGAGAGTGAGGCTTAGGTTGATTGAGAAGTGCTTGACAGCGGGCACGAATTCGATCTCAAACGAACCATTGTGACACTCCGAGTATAAGTCTTTCAAGAACTCTCTCGCCTCCAGGTTTAGGATCGGGGCGTAGCTTTCCACTCGCGGACGGTTGAGTGAACTTGCTGCCAACTTTCTCCGGCGTTTGCACGATTCGTCCCAAGGGCTCGTTCCGATGCTAGTGACACTCTTGCTCACTTGCTTGTGGAAGACGTAAAATGTCGGTCGAGAGTTCATTGCATGGCGTTGACCGATAAGAAGCTGCTTTGCAGACTCGGCCGAGTTGACGATGACGGCTGTGGTGTTTCCTAATTGAATCTGGAAGACTGGACCGTAGGTACGTGCCCATCTCGTGTAGGTGACTGCAGGAATCTCATCGGGGTGCTTCAATGAGTCAGCACATGCTCTCTTGCATTTCCAGCTCGCTTTACTTGCCTGGAACAGATTTCCCACGACAGGCCAGCCACGAGGGCCAGGTAGATTTTTGATGGTTGCACGATATCGAGCTACCTCATTTTGTATGAGATAAATGGCAGCGAACACTACGATGACCGCTGCGATATATTTTGCGAGGTCAAGGGGGCTAAGGATATCGTCTAGCCCGGTAGGCAAGAATGTCATTGTGGGCGTGTCCTTTCGTCGAGTTGAGATCGGCAGGAGTCCCCAGAGGCTAGAAGGGTCTGTTGAAGAAGAGAGAATAGAAGCTCGGGGTAAGACTAAGGTACCCCAACAAACTATCAGCGGGCGATTAGAAATCCAACTCGCCCAAGGTCCTCCCTGAGCATGTCGGTTAAGTAAAACCGCGTAGTAGAGCGCATCATGCCACTCGTAACTGGATAAAGAACGATTCCAAAGAACATCCACCTCCCCGCACTAGCTCGTAACACGGCATGTGGACTAACTTGATCGTCAGTCACAACATCAATCGATGCAGACCAGCCTTGCCGACGTGGACATCTAGGAGCTCCGATTGGACTGATTTCTTGGATGAGGGGAAACGAAGGAACAAGTGTGTGCCGGCTCGGTAATAACCTCGAGTCAAGTGGCCTTGGCATTGAGCACGTCAGTTTCGCGTTGAATAACGGATGGCCTCTATCAGCGGGGCTTCTCCTTGACCGCATGGCTCCCCCTGCTTCGGTGCCGAATGCCGGGCTCGCGGTTTGTGAATCTCTGCTTGTGTGAGAGTCGGAGATCATGTCGAGGGCAATTGCGAGTAAGCTGTGACAGTTGGCACACAGATTTGAAGATGCACAAACTTCACATAGTCTTGGTCATCAATGGGCACTAGACGTTATTACTTGTTATTACACCATCGTGCTTTTTTGTTGCCTCGATAATGCAATGTTTACGCCCACTAGAATCAACTTGTCTTGGGTGTCTTAGACTGACTTTTGTGGCTTATCACCAACATTGAACATGTGTGGTAAGTCAGCGGCACCGTTCTCAACAGCAAGCTGGCGACTCTGTCTGAGCATCCAAGGTGAGTTCTTGAGCCCCTTGTGCCACTCCCTTCCCTCATATTCGGCTTCAGTCGGCTTCTCTCCTGTAGCTTGGATCTCCCGTGCCCTCTTCTCGACCTGCTCCCACACTCTAAGAATGTTTTCTCCAGCCAGCAGCCGGATTTGCTCATCTGTAGCTCCCTTCTCCATGAGTAACTGAATCAGATCCGGGAACTTGGAAACGTCTTCAAGACCAATGGGAACATGCGGTGTGCCCGAGAAATCACTGCCAATTCCAACGTGCTCCCATCCAATGAGATCCGCGATGTATAGAATGTGGTCAACAACGTCATGGATGGTTGCCAATTCCGGGTTCTTCATGTTGAGGAACCGATTAACGAAGACCGCCATGACGATGCCCCCATTCTGTTTGACTGAGCGTAGCACATCATCAGGGACGTGTCTTACATGTGGCTCGACGCTGAATGCTCCGGAATGGGAAAATATGACAGGAGCACGGGCGACGCTGAGTGCATCGCGCATGAACTGGTGAGAGACGTGAGAGAGATCTACCAGCATGCCGAGGCGATTCATTTCTCGGATTGCCTCCTTGCCAAGAGGGAAAAGGCCAGAGTCCAGGCCGCCAAATGCAACGGTTGACGCCGAAGTACCGAAGGCATTATCGCAGTTGTGCGTCATGGTTATATAGCGCGCACCCAAGCTGTACATCTGGCGGATGGTAGCGATGCTGCTTCCAACTTGGTGTCCTCCTTCGATGCCGATCATGCTGGAGATGCGGCCAGACTTGAAAGCTTGACGGGCACATGCTGCAGTATCGCAGTACTGCAGATGTCGAGGGTGTTCGCTGATAAATCGCCGAGTGACATCAATCTGTTCCAAGGTGTCCCTGACAATCCACTGTTCATTGTTAATTAGATCTTGGTATCTGGGAAACTTAACTCACTGAAGCATCTTCAAAATGGTGTTGCTGCGGGTCGCAATCAACGTAGACGCTCCAGAATTGACCCCCAACTTGTCCTTGACGCATTCTTTGAAGATCAGTGTGGCCCAGCAACTTCTTTTCAAAGTCAACCTTTCCATCGTAAATGCGGTTGTGCAATTCAATCCGAAGCTGCCACGGCAAGTCATTATGGCCATCTATTAGTCTAGTGCCGTTAGAGCAGCTCACTTAAAACTGGGAGAAATCTGAACCTCTACTTACGGCGTTGTCCTGAGAACTCTTCGCGTACGTTCAGCGTAGTTGGTGGGATCGACTGATTCCCATCCCCAGAAGAACGATAGCGGACTCAAGAGGAGTGCGACGCCTGCGGCCAGAAGTGGAGTCCGAAACCAGGCCCGCGCTCTTTGTGAGTCATTACGAACGATCAGTCGTTGCTCTAGTGTCGTCGATGGATCCGCAGTGGCTGGAGTTGCGAGCTCGTCCACTGGCGAGTTGCCCGACATCTTGATGACGTTTCGAGCCAAATCACGGCTTTGTATGTTCAATATACTCAAAGTAGTGCATCAGATCAAGTTAAGTATGGACCGCAACGAATATCTCGCTGCATTGCTTCTCTGCATGACCCCATTCTGACATAACGTAGCGTCGATCAATGACCAATGACTTCGTCCTTTGCAAGAGACGTCCATTTTCTTTCCCGAAGCAGAGTAACACTGATTGCGTGCTCGCCTGGTACGATGAGTAACGACAAGGGGTTCGATCCTGCGGCTCCGAAACCTGGCAAAGCCCGAACATTTCCGGTAGGCCGGTATCGCCATTCAGGGGTGTCGTGGAGTTGGGCACGTGGAAAGCGGCATCTGCATGAGATAAGCTTGAGTGACCAGATCGATTTACTCTCTAAAAGAGATGGTAGTAATTGTAGAGTACTAAGATACTGGGTAGGTCATAAAGCAGATTCTAGATCAGCTGTGATGCGCAGACAAGTGCGAAGATTCTCCTGTCCCGCTCAGCATCGGTTCCGCACCGAACTGTAAAATTCCTATACCAGAGAAAACAGTCGTATACTGCGGCTGACGTCCGACGACTGGAAACAGTTTAACCTACAGACTCCATTTCTGGGCATAAGACCACCTCAGCCAATCTGGGCCCAGGTCTGGCACTGCCAAGATCCGACTACGATACTAATAGAGAGCCATCCACGCTGAACCCACTTTGAATTGCGTCTGACATGGTTGCGATTGCGAATTCATCAACAAGACGTGTCGGTCAACTTACCCGATGGCTCGTTCGGGTGCAACCTCTGAGACAAATGGCGACATGTCCAACTTTGCCCCTTTGGGTCAAACCCGCACGATTTCCGACGGTAGGCACACCTTAATTGTACGACTTTAGGCTTGGACAACAAGCTTAAAAATACCTACTTAGGTCGGCGTTGCGGGAGCATCTCACTTTCTGACTCGCTCTGAAGTCTCCCTTTTCATCGACACAAGAGATTCAATCGCCAGGATGGGCAGCGATAAAGAGACCCGCGTCGAGAACACGCCGGCAGGCGGCAAGGGCAAGACTGTCGAGGAAAAGTACGCCGATGTCACACTGCGTCTCATCGAGGAGCATGGCGACAAGTTCCCCCCGCTCACTCCCGAGACGGAGAAGAAGCTGCGCAGAAAGCTGTACTGGCGCTTGATGACTCTGCTATCCGCAATCAACATCATGTTGTTTGTAAGTTTCCCTCCAACACCTACCCCCGTGATCCCTTACTCACACGATGGTTCCGTAGATCGACAAGTCGACTCTTGGCTATGCCGCCATCTTGGGATTGTTTGAGGAAACCGGCATTCAACAGACCCAGTACAACAACTTGAACACCATGTTCTACGTCGGATATCTCGCCTTCCAGTGGCCCGGCCACTACCTCATGCAGCGTCTCCCCTTCGGCAAATACGTTGCCGGCACCGTCTTTTCATGGGCAGTCGTCATGTTCCTTCACTGCGTCGCAACGCGCTACGCCGGCCTTATGGTTATGCGTCTTGCCCTCGGCGCTGCTGAAGCCGTGGTCGTGCCCGCCATGGAGGTCACCATCGGCATGTTCTTCAACCGACAGGAGCAACAATTCCTGCAGCCGATTCTGTGGATCACCTGTCAAGGTGCCCCAATCGTTGCCGGTTTTATCGCCTACGGTCTTCTCTACACTTCCGGACCAGTGCTCCCGTGGAAGCTGCTTCACGTCATTACTGGCAGCATCACTCTCTTGCTAGCAGTTTGGGTATGGATCGAATACCCTAGCAACCCCGCCGAGGCGCGATTCTTGACCTTAGAGGAGAAGGTCCAAGTAATCTCACGCGTCCACAAATCCCAACAAAGTTCAATCGAGCAAAAGCAGTTCAAGAAGTCGCAGTTCATTGAGACGATCAAGGACCCTGTCTCTTGGCTGTTTTGCCTTCAGGCATTCACGCTCATGTTCTGCAACAACCTCACTTACGGCCAGAAAAATCTGCTCGTCACATCGCTTGGTGTCACACCCCTCGAGTCTACCCTTGTTGCCGTTGCTGGCGGTGGCTTCGGGATCCTCAACTGTATTGTTGCTGCTATTGCTCTCAGATGGTACCCTAAGAACATGGCCTTGCACGGCACGGTTTGGTGTGTACCAGCTATCGCGGGCGGTATTGGTATGGTAACCGTAGCTTGGGAGAAGACGATTCCCTTGCTGGCTTGCATGTTTCTTGCAGCTCATACATACGGTGTCACCTACATTATCGCTCTCGGCTGGACCAACTCCACCGCGGCTGGCTACACCAAGAAACTGACTCGAAACGTTATGTTTATGCTGGGCTATAGCGTTGGAAATCTCGTCTCGCCGCAGATCTGGGTACAGAGTGCTGGGCCTCGATACTACGGGGCTTGGGCGTCCATGATCGTCGTCAGCTGGTTTGGAACTCCGGCCATTCTGTGGATCATTCACGTTATCCTATCCCGCCGCAACAAGGAGAGACAAGAGTACCTCGCCAATCTGAGTGAAGATGAGCGAGATGGCGGCTATGTTGAACAGGTTGATGAGACTGGCGAAGTGGTTCGGGTCAAGGTCGAGCTCGCCATGCTGGATTTGACTGATCTTGAGAATAAACACTTTATCTACCCACTGTAGAAGCAAGGTGGGCAGCCCAATAGAAAGTCTAGAGGAATGTGAAACAAATTAGAACAAGAATTGAGCAAAAATAGTTGACATATGCAAGTATCCTGGCCGGCACCAAATGGGAACTGAAATCGCTTAACGTAAAGTCGTTTGACTTCATCCAAGACGCAATCGATCAAGACAAACGTTAGCAGATTGGCTGGCTATTTTAGTTCTATATTCAGTCAATATTCACAGCCACACAGAGCCCGGTATAAGAGCCTCAATATTGGTGACGTGGTGAACTGAGCAAAATCCCTTTTTCTTTTTTTGAGGATTTCTCTTAGAGGTGAAAGGCTGGTAGACGAACTCAGACATTTAGACATTTACCGAACTTCTAAGCGTATCAAAATCGTTGTTGTAGTAAACCAGTACACAAGTTTCAGAACTATTAAGGAGCGTTGTGTAGTCTAAATCGGGATGAACATAGATACCCAAAGTTCCTCGACCTGCCAATACCCGCGTGTGCCCCATTCTAACAACCCCAAGAGCGATACTCTTGTCTTGTCAAGCAACATGCCTAGTTCCTGACCACGTAGCACAAGAGCCAGCCAAGTTGAACCTCGTTGGTGTCGATAAGAATGGGCGACTTCTTGGTGAATCGATCACCGCCAGTCCGAGTACCAAACTCGTTCAAGTATCGCTGGCAGACGACATTATCAACGTTGGGAACCGGAATGCCGCTTTGGCTGACTTTAACGCCCTTAACGCGCAACTCGGTGATTGGGAGATTTTTGATGTGCGTAAGCTTGCCGAACTCGACGAAGACGTCCTTTTTCGTCTGGAATCTGATGTCGGTGCCAGTGACGGCAACGACGTTGACGACGGCGGGCTGAAGGGTCTTGCGGGCTTCCAGGTCAATGGGGGTGGCAGTTGCAGTGGAGGCAAGTGCTGCCATGGTGGCGATGATATTGGCGAAATGCATGATGGTATTGAGGGGTAGAAGTGGTTGTGTTGGTGGTTGTATGTGTGCAATTCTTGTTGTAGTCGATGAAGTGATTAATGATGTAGCTGAGTTGAGGCTGGTGGTGAAGGTACGATCAATAACGCCAGTTTGGTTCTTATATAGTTGATGGTTTAACAACGCCAAGGCCACATCTATATCCTACTTTAGACCTCGTGTCATCTTATCTAATTTTAGTCCCTGGGGCTCATCAGCACTTCGCATGAGACGAGCCAACAACACGCTCGTCTCATCTTGTTGTTTCCCTCACGAAGTCTCTTACCAAGGGAACCCTTGTTTATCGATGGTCCTCGGGTCTAGAACAAGGCTTAGAGACGCAAGTATGCAGCTCCTCCCCGCCTGCCCGCAGAATCAGACCATGATTTATCCAATCATTCAGAGTTGCTCCAGGCTTAGTCACTTCGTACGCTGCTGCAAGTGAGACAGAGCCTCGTATCCCTCGGTCTAATCCGATCCTACGTAGCAGTTCGGCCTTTTTGAGATCGTATATTGGTTATATGTTGTCTAACGTAGCATCGAATAAGCCCCAGCATATCGTATGCGCCAGAAACCGCCAGACAGTGTGTTTCAATTCTCGGGATTACCTGTCAAGGTCCCTTCGTTTCTTGACCGAGTTTCTGTGTTTCTGCAAGCCTGGCTTCCCTTGGTCAAGATTGTCAAGTTTAACTGGCGACAATAATCCTTCTGGAATTGGCTGAAGACGCCTTTCCCTGCATCCGTGATCTCTTGAACGACGAGTACGATGCCCCAATTTACGAAGCCTGCAAGTCTGCCTAAGATATTACTGGATGGTTCTACTTCACTAGAACCAGGGTAGCATTCAGGCACAACTCAAGCCGCCGTGAACGGGTTGACTTCATCTTCAGTTGCCTTTTCCACGAAAGCAACAAGCCGATACGCTACCTCGACGCAGGCTGAGCGCTTGACGATGGCAGGTATTCTTTATGACTTCGATACTTGAAGTAGCCGCAGAATTTAACATTTCATGTCATTGTAACTTGGCCCTGAACGGATGTGGTGGTTAGTACCCGCGGCACTCACAGTGCCTGGGGAGCTTGTAACGCTCTAGGTATTACTTAATGCGGTGTATTTGTTCTTGGGCAACATTGAGACGTTGACCACTATCGGGTTCATCGAACGCGAAGCCATCTTTTCGACACAAAGCCGCGAACGCCTTGAATATTGCATGGTCCAGAGTCAGCCGTGCTGGCGGGATATTGGCCATCAGAAGAGGCGGCTCGACGCTGATCAAAGTCTTTGATGGCCTACTAGAGCTCCCCGACCTAACACAGTTACTCATGACAACCGCACACGCATGTACAATTTCTTACTGAACCACTCAGCGTTGTCTGCTATGATGTTATGGCTACAGCTTAATGGAGTTTCCTCATGGCATTAGACTCCCCTTCGTTACCCAACAAACGTCCCTTCATCGCTCTTTAGGTTGATGCCGCGGTCCCTCTCCGTTCGCTTCGTTCACTTTTCTTGATCACTTCTCACTCCTTCACGAATTCCTAAAGGGCCTAGTCACTCATTCTTGCTGTGGTAACGATGTTGATGCTCCATTAGTTGAGGTTCATCGCTTACGTTTCGCCATGACTCCCTCACCTTCACATTCGGACCTTTAACTTTCTTTGCTACGTCTATTTACTATTTAAGTCAACCCATTAATTACTCACTATGAAAAAGACAACTAGATTGTACGACCAATATCCTTGCCCGCCGGGTAATCAAATTTGTGACTCCAAAGACTTTGCCAAGGAATCAGAGGAAAGCGTGTTATCATCTCCCTCACCTCTTCCACGCCCAAAGGAGCATAAACCTCCTTTTCCCACTTCTCAAAACTTTCCATGTCAAAGACATCCACGG
Organism: Neonectria punicea; assembly: GCA_037954315.1. Taxonomy (NCBI): domain Eukaryota; kingdom Fungi; phylum Ascomycota; class Sordariomycetes; order Hypocreales; family Nectriaceae; genus Neonectria; species Neonectria punicea. The sequence continues at coordinate 80,204 of JAZAVJ010000042.1, read as the reverse complement.
ATGCCTTGGTATTAAAGCCAAACCTCATCCTGCTGAAGCTATACAACGACAGCTCGCAAAGAAGAAAAATGAGATTATTGTCCTTCCTGGACCAAGAGTCGTTGAAGAAGTCCATCATGGTGGGATTTTCCACGATTTCGAAGTCCAAATCGCCCCCTGGTGTGAACCAAAAAACATCAACCAGATTATCCTCTGGCAGAGCAGCCAGCTTCTCCAAGGCCTTCAAGGCCCACTCCCTGATCACCTCAGGTTCATAAAACTCCGCATCGTCCAATTTCAGACGTAAAGTTGTCATTTTGCCCACCCGATACTACAGTCAAGTCAGCCGCTTTGTCATATACATCCTTGAAGCTATGGTGTACAAGATCATGGCTGACTCTTCTCGACTTGTCTTCCATCTACTCACATCATGTTCTTGTCTTTACTTCTGGGTGATTGTGTTTCACTCTTGTTCGGGAGCAGGGAGCTAGAGCTGCAGTGTGTAGGGTAGAGCCTTAGAGAAAAGGTAAAGTGATTCCAGAAAATAGTCCTTTCGGTTTCTAATATGGGCGCTCTCGCCTTAAGTATACTTTGTGCGCATGTCCCATACAAATGTTAAACAAAAATGGATGTTTCGACTTGATGTCTTTGTTGATGTGTCACTACGCCAAAAGGAATAATCATAGCAGCGTTGCAGGTCACAATGTACGCTAATGATTGGGAATTCCACCAACACTTCTTTACTACCGTAAGCCTCCGCATGCACTTAATCAGGTGACAATTAGTGCAAGGGAGACGATCTCTCAAAACACAATCCCACTGCAGGGAGAGGTATGTCCCATGACTTGCCTAGAGGCTTACTGTACTCAAAGAAATTTAACCCCTTGCAGCAGACTAGCGTCGGACCTCCGTTCAACCTCCCTCTTCATTGGCCGTTACTATGTATGGTCCCTTGCCCCCTCAAGCTAATTACGAAACTGGTGGCTCATTACCAAGACCGCTTGATCCCTTGCGGTCAAGTCTTTGTTCAAGTGTGAAGGATACACGGCCCTATCACAATACCGAAGTTATTTCGCTCGTAGCGTCAATATTAACGCCACAAGAAGAATAAAGGTTTGATCCATGACTTGGAATGTATTCAACGAGTGATTTGATATTATGGCTTATCATGACGTAAAGTGTTATTCATGTGACAAATCCTGCCAGTATTAATCTCGGTACTTGGAAACAACGGTGAGGGCTGGGCCAACGGCTACGCCAAGGATGACCGGTCCCAAAGCCAATAGCCACGAGAGCCCCCTGCAACAAAGACTGCGGTTCACGGACAGATTTGACTATGGGAGTAGAGATTCACCCATCAATCCCATCTCCATGCTGTTGGATGACTTCCTTTCAGTACCATGCCGCTCCGTTATGATGACATCCAAAGCCACATAGTCCATCATTTGCTAGACAACGACACCATGAGGGTATGGTTCTTCGGACTTCGGCAGTAAGACTAACATGGTACGTAGCGCAAATCAAGTGAGACCTCGTCCCGACGACAGAAGACGATGGCAGACTTTACTATAATAGCCCTTGCTACCTGAATAGATATGGACGCTTTCGTTGACCCCATAAAACAGCTACTAGCGCCTTGCACTTGTTACTACGCAATCAGAACCGTTTCCTTAGCGAACTCCTTTGTCCCCATTCCGGTCTCATTCTCGCTCTGTGTTCCGAACCATCCAGAGTATTCAGCTCCCAGAAACCCAAGTCCAAGACGTTTGAACAAGGTGGGACTGGACTTATTCCTCTCAAGGACCAAAAGGGTCTCGTGGTATCTGTCTCGATCACGTTGAGCGTGCAGCAAGGCGCACCACACTTCAACCCTCGAGGTAGAGGTTGCGGCTGCACCAGTAGTAACTGAAGGGCCTGCGCCCGGCATTGAATAAAAATCTCGATCCAGTGCTGCCTCTGCTACCGGTTGGTGCGTATCGTGATGTAACAGAAGCGCAGGGTATCGAGGCTGCTCTCTCGCGTCAATTCCGCCAAACTCAGACTTTGCTCCCCCGTATAATTTCTTCTCTCTGGCACTGGAAAATCTAGGCGTGTTCTCGAGTATGGCTTTCTTCAATGGCGCGCGTAGACTGATAGTTCCTTCAGTTACGAACCCATAAGGATTTATCATGCCGGTAGTGTCGTAGGCGACGTTGACGACCTCAGCACAATGGAGCGTCTCAGAGCTTCGCCTCCAAGAGCGAAACTTGATTCGAACTTTTCCCACAGATGCCCATGACCATGAAGGCCCACGTACATCGTCGCATACGGGACGCTCGTCGTTGAAAGCAACGTACCATGCGAGTCCAAACTGGAGGTCCTCCTTCCACAGTCCAGCAAGATAGGTCGTGCCATGTGTTTGGTGAAACATTGCGGCTAGCCCAGACAGAGCTGGGATGTTATCCGCCACAAATGTTAGTTCCCTGTCGCCGTACTCCTCCAGCATCGAGTACCAAATGTCGAAATGGCTTGCGGGAGGCCTGAAGCTATTCGGGCCGCCAGTGATGGTGGATGCAGCATATAGAGCCTGCCGCAGTCTTTCCGGAACCCACTGAGTGCTACTTTGCGGGAGAGGTTGTTTTGGCTGTAGGGCGAGACGGGTCTCTTGAGCGTGCCCCATTGTACAAGTCCAAGCCATTTGCTGACCAAACATCAAGCATCGAGATGAGAGGACTCGCTCTTGCAGGACCCAACCACGACTTTTGAGGTAATCTGGTCCGGCCCAAGTGGTCGCCAAGGTCACGTCTCTTTTGCTAGGACCGCCATCGGCACTGATGGTTATTGGTATTTTGCACGGGCGGTAGAGACGAGAATCCCGGTTGGCGAAGAGCCCTGCGTGAGAGCTCTCAGCGCCTTCGGCACAAATCGTGAGCTGGGCAAAGCGGTAGATGTCGCCCATCTTTGGCAACTCTCGGTCAAGGTCTTGTTGGTCATCTTGAATGATGCACAGTGCGTCGATCCAAATATATTTGTAACCAAGCCCCCGTGTCACTTGAATGGCGTCCGCGATAGTGAGGGGCAGATGTTCAACGGAGAGACATTTTTTGTGAGCATCGTAGTTTGACTTGACTGACATGATCCGTTTTCCGCCGCCCCAAACGTAGCTTAGAACTGCGTATGGGCCCATTGTTTGAGCGTCGGTGACTTCGAGAAATGGTCGGTCGGCTTGCGCAACATTGACTACTCGGGTTGGTAGCGGATTCATGGTCATCGAGGTACGATTGACTTCACATTGTGAGTGTTGACTAAGACATTGATCGAGCCAGGTCCTGGCTAGTTGGAAGTTCGTAGTCGATCCGGTTGATAAGTCTTGAAGTGGTTGGACATCTGACGAGGTTGATTGTGAAGACGGGCTCTCTATTTTCTGACGTTTCTTCCCGGGCTCACCCTTGACTCGGGCTGGGACATGTGAACGAAGTTGCGTTCTGGTTCTCAAAGGGTCGGCGTAGAGGAATGAATATGTATCTGTGATATGCTGTTTAGTGTTGACAGAACGTTGTCATGCTTGGCGATATCACGGGCTTCAAACCTGGAATGGGGTCGATGACGTGAAGAACAGCAGGGCCTCGGCGACTCGCCACGGTGATGGACTTAATTTCCTCAACGACTGCGTCTCTGCTGGATCGTGTCTTCCTAGGCAAGCATCCGAGAACCATATAGGCATCGAAGAGCTGGCATATCTCGTTACAGCTCTCGGCGTGATCGAGCTTGCCTGAGATTAGTAGGCACAGCTGACAGCTGACAGCAAGACTGTCCAGGAAGGACTGCCGGCTCTGGTGCAAGACATGGAATCGCTTGTTCGGGTATTCGGGGATCAGTAAGGTGAAGTCTACTACTGCACATGCTTGACAGAGCATTTCCGGTTGCCTGTGCTGGAATCAGTGTAACGTTGATAAATCTAGATCAATTCAGTGTCGACTGCCGGTGATAAGTGGGATCGGATCGGTGCACTGCAATTCTAGCATGCGCTGAGGAGCGTGATGCCGGGGCACACACTTTGAGGCTGATGCGGCCAAGCACCCGGCTGCACTGCAATTCTAGCGTTTCTACAGCAGTGTGGCCAGGCGCCACCGGGTGTGTCTCAGGGGTTCACGACAATGGATTCTAGCGCTTCTATGGGGATTCCTCGTTGTAGTGTAGAGATGTCAAACATTTTCGCCTTAAAAAAGTCCAGTGACCGTGGATCGCGCTTAGGTTCTAGACACCCAACTATTCTTGAGCATTTACGTTTCCCACAAGCAGCCAATACGGGGACCAGAAATCGGAAGCGAGGGACAAAGGCGAAAAGCCCTCAGAGCAGACATCAGTCCAGCTTTGTTTTTCACTCGGACCTGAAAATATATTCTCGGTTCAAGTTTTGCAAGAGGGCAAGAACTGTCTGATAGTCACACCACCCTCTCCCGGGAATTCCAGTTGCAGGACGAAGTCTCGAAGATTCTTCGGCTACAGCCTATAGGTATGGCATCCTTTGGTTCTCTGGTCCAAGGATCATGTTCGAACCGCAACCGCCGGCAACATACCATGTGTTGTAGGCACTTTGGTCATCCGCGTATCGGGCCATTATAACTCTAAAGAATGCCCATCCAATACATTTCTTCATTCTAGGTAGCAAAGTGGGTTAAGGGAATGTCTTCAAGCTGCTACCTAGAAGCAACTCCCACCAGCCAGCAAGTTATTTGGCATACGCCTGCATCTTGGAATATCTGAAACTTGATTCAGTGCCAATCGCGTTTTATCTCGCACCGTGATCTTCTCACAGATCAACCTTTGCGGGTCACAGGAGGTGATGTGGAAATTGAGAAATGACTCGGGAACGTTGGTGGAGTAAGCAACAATGTCGTCGACAAGTACGTCAGGCACTTCATTTCGAAATGCCTCCACAATGCGGACAGACCCAAAGGTTTCGTGATATCCTTTGTGAGGCGATACGGTCCATGGCGTGTGCCTGCAACCTAGTGGAGGAGACGACACGATCCCAAATGGATGCTAACTCTGGTGTCGCGGCCCCCAATAACTGACGTAAATAGTAGCATGCCACGAAAGCATGGAAAGGGACGTAATCTCTCATCGCCGGATTGAATGAGTTAGAGGGATGATGATGGACAAAGTGAGTGATTGTTCCGTTTGTTCAGCCACCAGTTTCCAGCAATTCTCGCAAATACGGCCAGTAACTTGATTGTATCCAATCCCGGAGCACCTGCAAGGTGCAGACGATGTGGTATATACCCAGTATGTCACTTGTTGAGCCGATCATAAGCTTTGCCCATAGGACAGTCTGCGACCCTGCTTGGGTAGTTAAGACGAAGTTCCAATCGTGGCCCTGGATGATGATACCGGGAAGGAACTGCGGCAACTTGCGCTCAGGCAAAGGGGCATCATTCGGTTCACCTTCCAGAAGCCCCGCCTGTTCCAGGTTCTTCTGACGTCGATCGTTCGTTCGTGCGATATTGGTCAAGCTTCGAAGGAGACTCCAGTGTGCTGATTGCCAAACTCCCATCTGCAAAAGTAGCTCCGTCCCATCCCTCGCCCGTCTTCTTAGTTTCGATGCTGAGGGCCATCGGCCGATGTCGAAGAGGGTAGAAGTTTGTGTGGTTGATTGCCTTTCCGAGCAGCGTCTGACGCAGATTCGCAATTCTCGATGCTGTGCTAAGTGGCGACGAATCGTTCGATGGGTCGACGTAGATGCAATAGTCGACTTTCTTGGGGGGCACTAGAGCCGGGAGGTAACAAGACAGAATGCTCGCTGTTGTGCTGGGGGAAGAAAGTTAGCGGATGGGCTTGCTAGATAGAAATAGGTTTCTTAAAAGGTTTGTCGGGGGGTTGAAGAGCCAACCGTAATAGGCCATCGTGGACGAGGGTATTCCAGTTGGCTTCGGGGTGCGAGTTCTGCGCGCACTCGGCCGCAAAGGCATGGATCTCCAGGACAGCCTCAATGCCAGGCGTGCAGCCAAGTTGGTTGCGGTCATTAGAGAACCAGAAATCGTCGAGACCTATCTCGGACGCCCGGGCGTTGTGATGCGATCGGAAGGACGGTCGTAGGCTCGGGTCTAGTATGCCAATGCCGCGGCTGATCAGCTGCATCTTAGACAACAGGCTTGCGAGCTCTGGTGGACGATCCTGTAGCGAGGACATCTCGCGCACAATGACGCCTTCATCGACGAGTTCGAGAGCTGCGAGCTGTCTCTGCGGTGATCGATTCGACGTCTGCGACGCTGATTTTTGAGAGTAGGAGGCATGGTCGGACAAAGACGGCGGCGAGATGACACGCCTACTTCACTGCTTCGGCCGGGGAGTTTCCTCATCGACATGGGGTCGCTTTCTCGCTCCCTGACTCTCCGCGTCGTCGATAGATGATATGCCCGAGGGTGGATCGGGAGTTGGCGCTTGGTGGACTCGACGTCGCTTCAGGGTCTTTCGCGTTGGGGCTGTCAAAAGGTCTAGTCTAGGCTCAGATGAGTATGTAACACCTTCAAGCCAGTCCAGAACAAGGTCAGATTACATCGCGACAGGCGGGATGAGTTACTTCGGCTCGTTCTCATCGATTACTACAGATTATAGCTCGTCGATTGATGTTGTTGGCGTTGAGCCTGGATACTCGAACATTTTGACGGGGAAACCGGATGTAGATTGTTCCGCCCCCACTAACTACGCCCATTGGAGATCTTGGGGTTTCAATTAAGACATAATTAGCTTCATAGCCTAGGTTGGCCTTCTCACCATTAGCTCTGGTATCTGTTCCTGTATCTCTTGTCCGTCTCCACCCGCCTTCGCGAAGACATGGATGATCAATTGAGTAAGCTTGCATGCACAATGTGTCGAAGGCAGAAACGGAAATGCACACGCGAACTTCCATCGTGTCAGCTCTGTCGCAAGAATAGTCGCCGCTGTGCGTATCCCGATGACAGTAGTGGCGCTCTGGACTCGGTGAGCTTTGTCAACACGCTGAACCCGGTCGCCACTAATCCCATACTGCGAAGACTTCGTCACCTAGAAACACGTTTCCTGCGCTCTTTTTTCTTGATTCGTACATATTCAGGCAGCGAATCTCTACTATCAAGCCGCCATCAGTCCCCGGAATCCCCGAGGAGTTTCTAGAAATTGTGGGCCAAGGAGAGGGCCAAATTGGCCAGTCAATAGAAACGTTCTTTGCCACGATTCATCCATTGTTTCCAGTCGGTAAGGAAACACGATAAAAAGATTCAAGTGGTTGAAACTGATGTGGCGAGTGATACCAGTCTCTAAAAGATGCCTGTCCAGGCAGATATCCACTGAAGGCTACTCCCCAGATATTATCTTCCTTCTGCACTGCATTGATGTCCTGCAACTTAAGAAAGATGGACAAACTTCCGACTGTCAAGCTGCGTACTACAAAACAAAACGATGCCTGCATTTTATGGAAGATCAAGGGGTCATCTCCTTCCGCTTTCTTCAAGCTGTGCTGTTACTCTCGTTCTATGAAGTCGCTCACGCCATCTATCCAGCTGCATATCTCACAGTTGGACACTGCGCTCGACTCAGTCATGCATTGGGGATTCATGATCGACGAAATGTGTCCCAAATGTTTCCCATACCAAAGTAAGTTCATGCCCACCCCATCGCCTCGTACTTCCTGGTACCTAACATTTCGAAGTGTCAGCGACTGCGGTAGAAGAGATCCGTCGCACTTGGTGGGGCGTCATTGTCATGGATCGGTAGGTGAATACTAAACCTACCTTGGTACCAAACTAATCGCATAGTGTTGTCAATATTGGCATTCCCGATAGGCCGTTTGCCTGTGAAGATGCTCACCCAGAAGACGTCCCCCCGATGGACGACACGATTTGGGACCTTGGCGTAAGGCTTTACCCCTGACGGATCTCAAGAGATGTCTAATGCTTCACATAGGAGCAGGCTATGGTACCATCGCTTGCAGTGTCCGGTGACGTAAACTTGCCTGCAACCCCGTTTGCTCGAACCTGTCAAGCAGCCCATCTTCTCTCCAGAGTATTGTCACATATCCGCACCAGTCAGACCACCAAAAGTTCAGTAGACTACTATTCAGAAGGACTGCAACTGCATAGCATCCTCTCCTCGTTTAGGCTTGCCTTGAGTCAGGAGGTCGGTAGGCAAGAGTCACCCGTCCTTGTGGTTTATTCCTCTGCGCTTGGGATCTGCTTCAGTGCGCTGATCACCCTCTGTGATAATCACACATGTGCGGACCTGGACGACTTATCCGGTGTGGGTGTTCCAGAGCAACTAAGGATGCAGCAGCTAGCTCTGGAGACCTTGCATGAGATGGTTGGGTCGATCTGGAAATTTGCTGCGAATCTGAGCCTTCCGCTTACAGAGCAAAATCACATATTCATTGTCAGCCCTTTCGCCGCTGAGTGTCTCTATTCTGCCGCAACTCAATGCACATGGTACATCCAAGAGACAGGAAGAGAGGAGCTCAGGGCAGCTATAGATGCCATGAAACATGCACTGAGGGTGATGGGGCGTTCATGGAATGTTGCATGTGAGTATGAGTTGCGATGTAGTTGTGGCATTACTGATATGAACGCAGGCAAGTACTTGGCAATATTGGAAGGTGAAGACGTTTGAGAAAAGACTTGACGTGAATGCTCCTTACTAGCTCTCCAGCAATCCCTTGCCACCGAACTCATCTCGAGTCCATTCCCACAATCGCTTCGCCAGGTCTTCATCGCGGGCACACGCACTCGGCGTCCCGATCTTCGCGTATGGGACGATGTACGCTCCAGAGTCCTTGGCGCCAAACCCGTCACTTGCAATCGCGAACAAGGATGACCACGCACCCTTTGCTTCCTCGTCTAAGATACCCAGGCAGCGCATGATGGGGGTAACAGCACGGAGGACGGAGCCCGGCGCTGCCCCAGTGGCTTGACGGTTGAGGTTACTATTTGAATCAGCCCAGTGATACAGTTTCTTTGGTACAGGGCTTGTCGTCTTACGTGTCTATATGGCCAGGATGAACTGCAGCCACACAAATGGAGTTAGGGCGGGAAGCGGAAGCGTCTCCATTTGGGCCGAACATGGAGTGCAGCTGCTTGGCGTGGAGAATGTTGGCGAGCTTGCTCTGGCCGTACCGGTTCATGGCCGATTCCTTCTCCAACGAGATATCGTTGAAGGTTATACCGCCCTTAGGAGCGAACCGGGCGTGTCCATCGGAAGTCACGTTGACTATCCGTACAGTGTCTTTGGGAGACTTGGCCGCAGTAGCCTGGAGGATTGGGAGTAGATGGAAAGTGAGGAGCCAGTGGGAGAGGTAGTTGGTCTGATTGTTAGCAAAGATTAGTGTGTGTCTCTTTGACTCCTCTCCCAGACCTTGACTAACCTGTAACTACACCTCATAGCCCTCTTCGGTTAGAGAAAAAGGGACACCCATGATGCCAGCGTTATTAACAAGGCCATGCAAGGACGTCTCATAGCTTCGTAGCTTCTTTGCAGCAGCTATGACGCTCTGAAAGTTCGATAGGTCAAGAGACAGAAAGAAGATCTGAGCAGATGGCAGCTGGCTTTTGATCTCTTCGATCGCTGTGGCAGCTTTGGGTTCGCTTCGAGCACCCAGGTAGACCTTGGCCCCGTGAGCGGCTAAGGCCACCACGGTTGACTTTCCACTAGCAGGAGGTCAGACATGCAACAATCGAGTAGCGCAGAAAATTAAACCAACATTCCTGTATTGCCGCCTGTGACGAGATAAACTCGACCGTTGAGGTCTGGCAACGAGACAGGGGAGAAGGCTGTTGAAGGCATGGTTGCGGAGATGGGATGAGAATGAGGAAGAATTTTAGAAAGAAAACCTTATTGACGTGCGATAAAATTTTAATTTCAAAGAGAAAACTCGGAGAGGAAGAGAGTATTTATGTCTATTCAGTCGGTCAACCTGGTAAAGCCTTGCCGTGTCAACATCCGCGTTGCTCTGTGTGGGCCGTCCGCATGAGTCCGCTTGACACCGCGTGAGAGGCCGTTAGCGTCCGCTAGCGTCCGCTCAGCTTACTGCGGCGCCTCCACGCTGAAATTCATGGCATCTAACTTGTTGATATTGCGAAGCGACATGCAAGCATGGCTACGCCATGACAGGTTATCGGTTGCGCTTTGTTTAGTTCGTAACAAGATTTTCCATTGGCGAAAATGGTGATGATTGTAGAAGCTAGCTCGATCTAACATCCAGGAACAGCAAGGTTGCAAGTCCAAAATCTTAGATGCTAAGATACCCTTGCCAATAGAATGGTAAGCTTCTGGGCTACATCCTTTATTATGTCTCACCTTTGAATATCACTCTTCCGAAGGTCTTGGCTTCTTTTTGTAAATATGTTTCTTGTTGTTGTGAGGCCACCATTAGAATATTTCGTCCTCGTTGACATGAATGAGCTCAAAACCCGCAAATATGAGCAGGGCTGCGAGACTTAACCCTTTGTGTGCAAAAGCGAGCTTGTGAGACCTTTCGAAACACTAAGTGGCATTCAGCTGACTGTTACGAACATGATGTAGATCGAGGTAAGTTGAATGTTATTTGCTCTTCGATGTTGTCTCCACAACCCTGAGCTCGCAGCTTTGCCACTTCCTTCACACACAAGATCAAAAATCCTCTCTACTAAGCTTGCAAGCCAACTCTATTCCTCCACCGAAAGCTCGAAAGTACTTGTCTGCATGAAAGAGCCTCGTGGTTCTAGGTGACACTGCTTGTCAAGAAGACAGAGCTGCTGATTACTTCTCAGCGATGCGGAACTGTACCGGGATTGAGATGTCCTGGCCGTGACTCACCGTGGTTTTCGAAAGATTAGACTTTGAGTTACGTAAGCGAGGAGGTAGGGTGGTCAGGGTAAGTAGTCCATAGTCCCAGGGAGACAGCTAGGCCCATCTCGACTGAAGTCATTTCTGCTCATTGTCTTGACTAAACTGTTGTATTCACGGTGATGGACTCTTGGGAAAAGATGATCATAGTTGCGGGAGATATATCAAGGTAAGATGATCAACTTGAGCAGGGTAAGAAGCCTCCTATGACAATGCTATACTTCTAGCAAGGAGAGTAAAGCCAGATAGACTTTTTATCGAACTCGTCAGCATCGAAATTAGTAGCCAGTTATCTAGCACTCACTACCACAGCTATGGATAGTTCTAGCTGTTGTAGAAACCCTAAAATGACAGTTGAAGCGCAGGGTAGTCCGTGGCTTGCACATGTAAATCAGCAAATATCGACTCCGACTCGTCCTCCCCAAGATGTTGCATCCGCTCCAAATCATCTTCTTCCAGGTTCTCTAAAACTTCTTTATTGTCTTTGCCTTTTTTCTGTTCCTCGTCTTGAGGCTCGGTCGCTTTGTCAATCCCCGAGCGTTCACCAATGAGGAGAATTTGGGAATTGGCATAATTCAGGTGAACCGGCTTGGAGGGCATCCAGCGCAGGTCTCTGAAATCTTCAAGAATGCTGTATTCTGTCAGAATAGCCGGAGATTTGACTGGAAAAGCATCACTCACTCTTTGGGGTATTCGGGGCCCTTGGGCAGTCTTGCATTCGCTGGCCTTGGATACTTCGGACTCTTCGTGCTGATGATGAAGCTTCCCTGCCTTTTCAAACCCAGCTCCTTTTGGACTTCGTCTAGCTTTTGAGGTAATGTGAGGATGTATGCAAAGTGGCTCTCCCGGCCAGTGGAAGTTATCGCGTACACTCCTTCAGCAATTGGTGTGGCTTGGGGAATGTGACGGGTACCAACAGTCTTGGTAACGTAATCCGAGGAGGCGAGAAAGTCATCCTTGAGGTCTTGATACGACGCCTTCGACATACTGACAAATGCCATGAACCTGTCTTTCGGGCTCACTGGGAACGTCTTCTTCGGCAGTACCAGGACCCTTGTGTGTCCAGAATCGCCAATCGGACCTTCGCCGAGTCTTGCATCCTTGGGGATCGGCCGGAGAATCATGTAGCTTCGCGCAACGTCGTTCACTCCTTCTGGCTCATCGATGTTGACACGTCCCCGGATGAAGAAGTAGACGATCCCCTTCTCCAGGGTGTTGGATGGAACGTCAGGTTCTTGGGATAGCTTAACTGCATCGTCCTTCTTGCCATTCCATTTCTCCTTGGGGGCTTTTGGGGACCTTTCGCCCTCGGAATTGCGGTTCTCGAGTTTTTCTTCCGAGTCAGAAATCAGTTCTTCAGCGGTTCCGTCTTCTTCAGTTTTGGTGCGTTTCTTTTCTAGCGACTCATGCTTGATCTGGTGCTTCTCACCCGTCGCCGCCGTGTCCTTCCCCTTTGCGTCTGACGATGCTGACCGTAAGACTGGCATGATGTCGAGCGTAAGGCAAAGTAATAATATGGTAGATGAAGGTGGTGACTGGTAGTGATTGAGATTTAGAACAACTAAGAAAGTAAAAACGGGTCAGGATGTTGCACACCTCAAATAGCGGTTCGTGATGTCATAGATTTGTGGCGTGCTGGGTGTTTACGTTTACCCGCCAACGACAGGTACCAATTTCCAGGTAGGTTCATCATAATGAGGTAATTATATTATTAAAAAAGCTTAGAATAGATATACGTAAATTAGCTCCATTTAGATAAAACAGTCGTGATGCTTACATCATGCTGAGAACTCGTGGACGTTGGTTCAACTGTGAGCAACACCGCTCTTCAGAGCGATGCTGGGATTACGATGCAAAGTAAGAGCAGCAGTGCATCATGCTTAGTCCGACTTGATCCATTGGATACCATATATTGTGTCGTTGGTTTCTAATTGTGAATTGGACCGTGCTGCCAAAAGTAAGGCACCTTGCATTTAGCAAGGTCATTGTCGCGCATTATCTCCACCAACACTAATGCATCAGGGGTTTAATGCCGTCATGCTCAAGCCAACTAGCTTCCTACTTAGGTGACTGTATAGACCGCTTATTAGTCGGGCATCTTTTTTCCTTTCATCAATGTTACCACTCCTTTAGGAGTTGTCAGTTCCTTGTCTTTTGCCTTATCATTGAAATAGCTGTCATAGCAGCTAGTTCTCAGGTTTTAAGTACCTTCTTTTGACTATTCTATTCGTCCTAGGACGCCCAGCCTAAACCTGTCGTCAGAATCTATGTCCTACTCCTGCTACCTATACAATTGCAATTTTCTTCCTGCTTTATCGGGCCTAATCGGGCCTGTATTTTCCTGGGTGGTGTCTTCACACTGGGTAGGCAGGGTGTGCTTTCCATCAACAACCTAAATATAACTTAGACAGTGCGCTGCGCTGCTCTGCAGGTGGATCCCATAACCTGCGCAATGTCTGCATTAATGAGCACTGCAATTTTAGCGTTCGCGGAGAACTTTCCTTATCCTACTTGGCTACCCTAACCGTAGGGCGCTTTGTTAGGTGGCTTTCACCGGCTCCATTAGAGCCGGTCATTGAGCTGGTCTAATGAATCTAACATTTCTTTGAAAATTGTTGACACTTAATTGCCTAGTTCTGGGGTGGCAGAGCACATCGTGAAGCCGGTCAAAGACCATATTTGGCGTCATATAATTGTGGCATAAAGAAATGTCAAGTTTGACCGGAATTGCGTCAACCGCGTTGCCCTGACATCAGGACAACACTGCAATTTTAGCTGTTGCTTGGCAAGAGCACATAGTCCATACTCAACTCACAAACTACAGATATGTCCTGTAACTCTAGTCTGGGGGTATCCTAGCCGTGCACAAAGTCGGCATAAGTGCTTGGCTACAAGTTGTGTATCTTGAGTAACAGCTATCGCATTTCAATTCAGTAACCTCATATTCTACTGCCTATGACGAATCAGTCCGCCGACTTCACAAATCCAGCCCTTGCCGCCCGTTCCTTTTTGATTTGTTGAGATTTCATTTCCTGTTGCTTGGTTAACTATTCCGGGCTCAACGAACATCGCCGTTGGAACAACACATACCTGCTCGACGGTTCCCATCATCATGTATCGGGTGACAATCACTTTGTCACTCTGTCTCAGGCGTATGGCTCGCGCAATTGCCTGGTTTTCCACGCTCGGGTTCCATTGTAGCTCGAGAATGAAAATTCGGTTGGCCGCTGTGAGGTTCAGTCTTTTTGATAGCTCGTTAGCATAGCTATTCACTTGACTTTGACACTGGTCATTTTTGATCGTGGACATACCCGAATGCGCCGGTCCCCGTAGTCATCAACATGATCTGAGGACCATTCGGTTGGGAAAAACGGTCAAGGATTCGCTGTCTCTTTGACATAAGACACTCTCCGTCGACGCGTAGAAACTCGATGTTCTCCTTTTGAAGGTAGAGCTCGACGAGATCCAAGGTTCGAGTCCAGCAAGAGAAGATGATACTATCGGGGTTAGTTGGGATGCACTCATCTAAGCCAAGCCTTACTCTCTCGTACCTTTTCGTTTTCCTGGGTCTACCATCCTCCCCCATCACCAATTCACCCAGGCTTCCTTTGACATCTTCGACTAAGGCCGTCACTTTCGTCGAGTAGCCTCCAGAATTGAAGTACCCGTCCCAGGCATCGTTATCGGCATCTCGCATCACCACATCCCCTTGCTCATCTGTATCTCCCAATTCAACGGGTCTAGAAGCAGCTTTCCGCAGGGCTTTGTGGGACACAGCGCACAGTGGGCAATGTTGCAGCAAGCCTGCCTCTCCTTGTGTGCCATCAAGACCGTCCAAGCAATCTCGACAAAACATGTGAGCACACTTTTCGATAAAGTCGTTCTGGGCGTAGTTCGAGTTGATGATAGGTCTTGGTTGACCACAGCCAGCACAAATTCGTTCTGCGTTGAGACCCAGCTCTACAAAAAATGCCTCCTTTGCATCGGCGGCGCTCCGGCTCTTTCTCTTCCAAGCAAACAGCTTTTGGTGCGTACCATGATTGCAGAGAATACGAAGCTGAAGGTGCGCCTGAAACAGGCCGAACTTGCTTTTGATCTCGTGTTCACCGACCTGTTGGCGGATGTAGCGATTGAGGATGTCGGTCGTTTTGTCGTACTGCGTCCTCTCTCTTAAGCTGAGCTGAAGCTCTCGGATGCGTTCTTCCTGGCCTGGCAAGTGCAGAATGTCCTTGGTGCGTCTGAGAACAAGTGAGTCGTAGAGCATGACAAGTCTCTCCTTTGCGACAGGATCTTGCTGCTCAAAAGGAAACACCAAGTACCGGCGAAAGCTTGCCATGCTCTCAAACTCTTCCGCTCTTAGAAATACAAAGAGGGATCCGATGTCCTCGAGCTTGTTTTGAATGGGCGTTCCGGTGAGACACCACCTCGATCTAGCGGTAACCGCAGCACATGCGCGATGAAAGGTCGTTGCTGGCCGACGAATATTGTGCGCTGTGAGAAGTCATTAGGAGCGCAATTTGATATCTGTCCAAACAATTTAGAACGTACCTTCATCCAGAACAATTCGAAACCACCCCATGCTGTGAATCGTGCTCTGTAATCTCTTCTTCGAAAGGTAGTCCGTAGCTAGGGTTTTGTAGGTCGTCAAAACAATATCGGCCTTCGACAGAGCCTCAACTTCTCGTTCCCGGCCCTCACCGTGATATTTGATGACCCTCACGGCGTCGCCAAGATGACTTTGAGCCAATGCGGTCAGTGCTAGCATATTTGTCAAAGTGGAGGAAGGACGTACATGTTGATCTCGCTCACCCAGCTGTTGATGATCACTAACTCTCAGTCAGCTCAAACCCCAATCCTCCCGCACGTCAGTCGATTTTGCATCCTTACATGCAGAGGGGACAATAATGAGGGTAGAATGAGCGTAGTGCTGGATCTCGGAATGAGTCACTTCTTCGTTCATGCTCTGTTCTGCCCAAACATGGCCCTCTCCGATGGTTTTGATGATAAGGGCAAGTATGGACAGCGTTTTCCCCATGCCCATCTCATCGGCGAGGACGCCGCCACCTTTCTCCTCACGTTGTATCGATGCTCGTTTTTTCGTGATGCGATGTATGAACCTAGGCAAGGTTAATACAAAATCTTCTTGCTTGCTATCCTTGAGATAGTTGTGCACTTGCATTTCGTTGTCTTCGACGACAGTTCGTTCCCAAAGCCGGTAGTCGTCTGGAATCTGGCCGGATTCTCTTTGCATCATGAATGCTAGCCCTCGCTCTTGGTGCCTGCTCTTATTAGCGGAGTCTATGGTAACAGAAATAAATGCGCATACTCTAGAAGTTTCGTCTGCAACCTGCGATCTCCTGTGACTCGCTCCAGTCCCGCGGCTCGATGCGTGGACTGTTCGACCTCTGAGACCAACTGCATAACGTCTGTATTTGTACGCCGCTCGAGATTTGACGCTTCATTTACAAGCTCGTCCAATCTTGCCGAACCCTCCAGCTCTAGCTCTGGGAATCGAATGACATGAGGATTGACATACTGGAACTGCCTTTTGTAGTAGTCCGGTTGTTGCAGCCAGATCTTGTCAGTCGTCAAGGCGTCTCCAACTTTGGTGCCCTGGCCAGACGGACCGTAGATGTTGATGTCAACTTGGACAATTGCCTCTCCAGCTTTGTCAACCTTGCTAATTTTCCGACAGATGCTATCAGACAACGCAACGGCCTCAAGTTCGAGGATACCCCGCAGCAGGAGCGAGGAAAGCACCTTGGTGATTTCACCTCTGGGGTGTCCGAATTCGGTCCCGTCCGGAAGCAGAAGTAGAACATGGTCGGTTTTGGGCTTCAGAGTGAATATCTGAATGGCACTCTGTGTTGACCCATCGCGACGATCGAGTTGAGCCAGCAAACTGGTCATATTCCCAATGAGCTTCACGTCGACTTTGTGGATCTGGTAATTTGTCTCATATTAGTAATTGATAGGTCTCGTCGTTTATATTAACGATATGTTGAAGTCAGGTCGGAATCATGGTAGAACTGGCCGATGCATAACATACCATCCCATAACAAACTCGAGTCTCGTCGCGTGAGAATTCATCCGGTGGCACAGTGACGTCTTGTTCAGGCGTGGATGTCGCAGAGATGTCAATACTGGCGCCAAACCTAGATTCATCCTGCTCTGAGGATTGATTCTGGAAGCATGTAGAACTGGAGCCAAAGTCTTCGAATGTGCGAGCCCAGTCCGCCAGTTCAGGGTGAATTGCATCTATGGTGTTATTAAAAACATCAACGGTGGTAGGATGGTTCTCAGTAGGAACACCATCTGTCGTGTTTTCGGGCGTTAGCTGACTGAGAAAATTGCCAAAGTCAAAGCTGTCGAGTGGCCCACTGAATCATGGGAATTAGTAGGCGTTCTTTCATGGCTTTATTGGTCTGTTGAGCGTAGTGATGCAGAATTGTGAATTCCCTACCTGGGGCCAGAGTTGAATAGCTGGGCCTGAGAGTCATAATCCACAATATGGGCTGAGCTCTCTTGGTCTCTGTAGGCTAAAATTGCAGTGCAGCATGATAGTGAGGCGGACTGATGTAGAACGCCCTAGTTTCTTTTTGAATGCACCTCGATTTCTCTTCAACATGATTGGAAGCCTTAATCTGGTAATACGGCAGTTGCTCTCAGTTGATCCTCTTCAGGGCGCAGCTACACCACTAAGCCCCTCTGTAAAGCACGTTGCCATGCATCCCTGTTGAAACTGAATTCTCTCGAAGATTATTGGAAGCCTCGAACTCGAGGCTCTCCTTTGTTAGGGGCTGGAGCTGCACCACAGCGTGAGCAAGTCGGCAAGGCAGAACTAGAGTTGTCTTAAACATGATTGGATGCCTTAAAATTACCCAAGGTGGTGAACTGACGTTAGACGCTCCATTGTCCCTCTTAAATAAACTAAAATTGCAGTGCCTGCCAATACAAGTTTGCCAAACTACTCTTTTCTAGGCCTGCGGGTCGTTTGTATCGCCGGTGGCCTCAGCAGCTGAGATTGGCTGCCGCTTCGCTCCCAACTGACGAAAGTCCAGTGTCGCGTGCTGAACGCACTGGTCACTTCGAGGTCACAATGGACGATCCTAAGCAGGTCTTCGAAGCTGCGTTGGCCGAGTTCAAGGCCCGAGCGAGTGACCGACAGATCGCCAGTTTTACAGCCACCACAATCCAGCATGTCCAAGTCAAGATCATCACTATTCAACGCGACCAGGAAAAGGCCAAGGCGATGATGAACTTTAACAGATTTAGCATGTTTCTGGAGGCTCTGAAACAGTTCGATGATGTCACCAAGGCCTTGGACATTGGAATTCCTGACCTATCGGCGTACATATGGGGCCCGACCAAGTACATCTTGAACGTATGTCCAGTCCTCCCTTGACACAAACTTGTCTAATAATTTGCCAGACCGCCAAGGAGGACACCATAGCGCTAGACTGCATTTTGACGTCGTATTGTAACTTTGGCCGGCGTCTTCACCTCATTGCAGAGTACAAGGACCAACTGCGCCAGCAACCTCAAACGAAGATATGTCTGGCTTGGATGTACCAGGACCTACTTCGGTTCAACTCCAGCCTCCTGAAGCTCCTGGAGACCAACGGTAAGTCTCTCGCCATTTTCATGGGATCTATGATGCTCATCAATTTTCTGCTTAGGTTGGAGAAGAACCTTTATGGCAAACTGGAAGGACTACAACGGACCTTTTCAGACCCTGCTTGGGACCTTCGACAGTCATGAAAGGTTTTTACAACGAACCTTGGAGAATCAACAGTATCAAAGTGTTCGAGAAACACAACGCCGGCTGAACGATCATGTCGGTCAATATCAGAGTGACCGCGACGACATTGCCATCTTCCTTGATGACTACAGGAGAGATCGCACCGTTCTTCTCGCAAATGCCGAAACCCAGGAGATCAAGCGCAAACACGACCAGTATCTCGATATCATCCACTGGCTACACAGCCCGGGAGTCAGTGAGCCAGAAAAGCAATATCAGAATGAGTTTTTCAGAGTCAAATCAGAGTATCCAGACACGGGGAAATGGATCCTGGAAGAGAAAGCAGTCCGATGTTGGATCGAAGACGAGACCCCGGAATATCCTATTCTCTGGATTCACGGCAAGAAGGGTGCAGGTAAGACAAGCCCAGTCAGCTAGCTCCTGGGAGATCAAAACAATCTCATGTTTGCACTAGGCAAAACAATACTTGCAAGTCTCATCATTCATCACCTTGCGGAAAAGAAGAAAGACTTCAAGACCAGTTACTTCTATTGCAGAGAAAATGACGAAAACCTCGGGGAACAGAGATTCCTTGCCATTATGAAGAGCCTATTGAGGCAAATGGTCGGCCACAACCGAGATCTCCTCCCCACGCTACATGAGAAGAGACTGAGAGGCCAGGAGATCTTGAACGATGAAAGCACAGCTGAAACCCTCCTGAGTCTTTTCTGCGACACCGAAATGAACCAGTTCATTGTCATTGATGGCTTGGATGAGCTTGGCAAAGTTCACAGGGAGAGACTTGTCAAATTTGTCAATTCAGTAGTTGCCAAAAGCAGCGAAGGCTTCCCAGGGAAAGTTCGAGTCCTCTTTTTGAGCACTGACTTAGCCATAATGAGAAAGAGCCTGCAGACCACCGACCTGGTGAGGGAGTATTCCTTGAATCTAGGTAAGACGAGCGAGGACATCAAGTCCTACGTGGTCCAGCAAGGGAACGAATTACAAAAGAAGTTCCGACTTGGCGAGGAACACTTACAACAAGTCCAGGCCTTGACCTGCCAGAGGTCCAACGGTATGTCATCTCTGTGATACTTCTCCTACGTGTGTAATATGTGGCTGACTTATCGCTAAGGGATGTTTCTGTACGCCTTTCTTGTCACCGAAAACTTGCTAGGACAACCCAACGTTGCGTGTGTCGAAAGCGAGCTCCAAGGGACGGTGTTCCCGATGGATCTAAAACAAGCGTGAGTATTAAATCTCTTATTAGCACAATGCTGTCCTTTGAAGCATCCTACTATTCCAGGCCGCCACATCTACTTCCTTTTTACAGAACAATACTAATTACATATTTCTAGTTATGGCAAAATCATTGAACGACTTCGAAAAGCAAACGATAACACGTGGAATGAGGCAAAAAAGATCTTCGGCTGGCTTGCATTTGCCAAGCGCCCGCTGAAGTGGCATGAGCTGCAGGCAGTCCTCTCCATTGAAGTCGATGAGCAAGGTCACGTTCAACCAGCAAACACCAAAAGACGACTCTGCGCAGATATCCAAGAGGTTTGCGGTTCTCTCGTGCACATGCCAGGCGGAACTAGCATCGATTTCATCCATCAAACAGCGAAGGAGTGAGTTCTCGGCCCAAAGAATGCCCATTCGTTCGCTAACCAATATTCCCAAGATATGTCCTGGACGTGGAGAACCTAAATGGCATGACTTTGGAGTGCGACTTAGCCTTGCTTTGCTTCAACTATCTATCGCATACCTGCTTTCAAGAGAGCCTCCAAGATGACGACAGGGAGTCCTATGCCAGGATGGGATGCTACGCCTTCCAGGACTACGCCATTTCTCAGTGGGACTCGCACTTGAAGTCTTTGATTGAAAATCTGACTGGGCTGTTCAGTGACCCTCATGATGGGCCCCAGTATAGATGGAAGACTTCTAATGCGGTGAAGTCCTTTTGTCAGATATACAATGACGGCTTAGTAGCCGTTAGTGAAAATCAGGTGGCAAAGAAAGAAGAACATGCGCAGGTAGCCAGGACACACTGTCAAGCTTTCGAGCAACAAGACTTCTACGCGGAACTCCTTGAGGTATGGACACATGTCGTAACGCATCAGCACCAGTCTCTGAAGGAGAGGAACAAAGTAAGCATCAAGCAGCTAGGAGAGGCATTGAAAAAGATCCGAGGAACACTGGAAGAGCTGGCCCCAGAGCTAGAAAACGACGGGGTCCTTGCCGGTTCACTCAAGGACTTCTACGGGGAGAAGCTCTTCAAGTGCACGCGGATCACTTGCGGCTACTTCTACGAAGGCTTTGACAACCAGGACGCTGCCAAACACCATTCCAACCGGCACGACAGACCGTACCCCTGCACAATTCCCAACTGCTCCCTGGTTCCGTTCGGCTTCGCATCGAACAAGGACCTCGACAAGCATCTCCGCACATATCACCCAGACGAGTCAGGCCACCCCAGTGCGTTCGTGTCGCTCGATCAGACGGTCGTTGCAGACGCCAAGCATCAGTGCGAGCTCTGTCTACGGGACTACACGAGACGAGCAAACCTCGATTCTCATATGAACAGTGCGCACCTGGGACTGCGGCCGTATGCGTGTCGGACTTGTGAGAAGGCTTTTGCGCGGAATAACGACCGGAGAAGACATGAGAAGCTACATGTTCGGCGGAGATGAGTTGATGACGAATATTGTACTGTAAATAGATTCCGAATTGCAAACCAATTCCAAGACTGAAGATTATTTTTAAATATTAAAGCGACTAAATACTGGGCCTCTCAGGACGAGGCTTACTATTACTGTGTATTTACTACAAGTAGACTAGGTGCTAGGAGTATATCTGCTAACCCTGGATTATAAACTAAGGAAAGACGAATTCCTGTCGGGAAATGTCCCGGAGGTGCTCATCTCATCTTGTCGGATCGGATGGCGTCCCCGGGATTTCGGGAAATGCACCCTCATCCGCTAAATATCAGATCCACAAGTTGGTGTGGTGGAGGTGCATGTGGAGCACCACCTGAGTTAATGAAAGATTATCTAAACATTCGATGCTGCTCCTCTTTGCTCCCTTTTCCGCTGTTTAAGTAGCGGATGCAGGCGGATTCACGTTACTGCAAATAATCACAACACCATTCGATTCTTCGTCTTGTCACGTTCCGTGTCTTACCCCGCAACCTCTATCTACCGCTGCCACAAACGAGATATCAACGAGAACAATCCCTGAAGACTATCGCGTTATCCTTCTCCTTTGTCTTCAACTCGAAACGCCTTTTACTCGCAGAAATGCCGGAAAATGACATCCTTGATCGGGATTCAACCCTGCAATCTCTTCCCCCAGCGCCCGCCAAAGATCTGAGGAGACAGGTTCGAGAAGACCTCCAGAACCCCTCCACCAAAGCTCCCATCCTCGTCGTTCTTGACGACGACCCTACCGGGACGCAGACATGTCACGATGTCAATATTCTCACCGTCTGGGATGTTCCTCGACTGGTCGCCGAGTTTAAGCAGACGAAACAGGGCGGCGGCTTCTTCATCCTGACAAACTCACGGGCGCTGCATCCGCAACAAGCCCGCGAACTCATCACCGAGATCTGCACCAACTTGCAGGCAGCGTCAAAAGAAACAGGTGCAGCTTTCGAAGTCGTGCTTCGGAGCGATTCTACCTTGCGAGGGCATTTCCCACTTGAGGCCGAGGCCGTTGAGGAAGTCTTGGGTGCTGCCGACGCCTGGGTCCTTTGTCCGTTCTTCCTCCAAGGTGGGCGATACACCATTGGAGACGTCCACTATGTGCAAGAAGGCGACAAGCTATTGCCAGCGGCACAAACGCCTTTTGCCAAGGATGCTACTTTTGGCTACAAGAGTTCGAACTTGCGAGATTACGTCGTGGAAAAGACCAAGGGAACCGTTCCTAGGGAGAGGATCACATCCATCAGCCTGGAGACGATACGCACTGGTGGCGTGGAAGGGGTTCTCAAGCAGCTTTCGGACGAGGTTAACGGCAACAGACCCGTCATCGTGATAAACGCCGCTGCAGATGAGGATGTCGACGTCGTTGTGGCTGCGTTGTTGCGAGCCTCGAAAACAGGAAAGCGCTTCCTCTTCCGGACCGGTGCAGCCTTCGTCTCAGCGCGACTAGGAATTCCGTCTATTCCTCCCATCTCATCTGCCCACTTGGGTCTATCAGGAGATGCTGGCGGTCTAATCATCGCAGGCTCGTATGTGCCCAAGACAACCGCACAGCTCGAATCGCTTCGAACTCGATCCGGCGAGAAGTTGACCAGCATCGTTCTTGATGTGAAGAAGCTCCTTCAGTCTCCCGATGCCGCAAGCGAAGAGGTGTCGAAGGCTCTCGCAACCGCGGAAGCGGAGATCAAGCGAGGACAAGACGTCCTCGTGATGACGAGCCGAGAGCTGATTGTTGGAGGAGACGAGGCCAAAAGCCTAGATATTGGTTCCACCGTTGCTCAGGTTCTAGTCTCATTCCTTCAGAAGCTTGAGCAGAAGCCGCGGTATGTCATTGCCAAGGGCGGAATCACGTCTTCGGATATGGCGACCAAAGGCCTGAGGATGAAGCGCGCCCTCATTGTCGGTCAAGCTGCGCCGGGTGTTCCCCTCTGGCGTTGCAATGAGCCAGAGTCCAAGTGGTCTGGCTTGCCTTATGTGGTCTTCCCGGGAAATGTTGGAACGAACGATACTCTATACGAAGTGGTGAAGGGTTGGGCAGTTGAGAAGGCTATCTAGCGACAACAAATAAATGACTTGAAGATTGATTACGAGCCTTGAAATCTACCACAAAGGCGTACTGTCGATAACGCTCCACTGTCGAGCTCTGAAAGTTATGTTCATTTCACAAATGACGGAGATTGCCCTTCCCGCGACCATGAGTCCTTGATTCAAACTCTACGAAAAGTGGCTGGTCAAGAAACTGTATACATCGCTCGACGATTCAGCCCCAAACGCTTCGTACAATAGACTATCGTTCATGAAAGTCGATCCATTCCCGAAAAAGTCTTGCTCATGTGGTTGTTGGGCATACGCGTCCCAGCCCGTACTTGGCAGCTGAACCGGAGGAGGTCCAAATCCTATTGCTGGCGCAGTCATAGTCTCGCTAGACCCTTTATGATATCCAAACTGTTCTGGTTGAAGAACGTGTAGTGGTCTGCCTTGCTCTTCTTCACCCGCTTCCGCAGTCATCTCGGCAAGCATTTTCTCGAGCCCGTTAGCGATGTGGTGCAGTACGTGGCGATCCGACGTGATGGAGCTTTTGAGGAGGATGATCATCTTTTCCAAGAGATGTGAAACGTTCAAGTAGCTGTGCTCAATATTGAAACCCATGAGTCGGTTCCACTTCGTCGCAACCTTCATCAGGAAGACGGACGCAAATGCAATCATGGTGTGAACGTAGAGAGGCGTACCAACAAGGGCTCTACGCATGTCTTCCTCCTCCAGCACGAAAGTGAGAATGCTGGCGGCAGCCGAGATGGCCATATTTGTGAACTCTTTCCTCTCTGTTGACAGTCTTCCCGAGTTGAGGCTTACGCCTCTCACTGCAAGAATGTTGAGTTGAAGCTTGGCAAAGTAGCTGTAGAGGATGATGCCCTTGGGCGGGAACGTGCCAATAAAGCTGTTGCTCTGCTGTCGGGCATACCACCGCATGCGCCACTGCTCAATTTCAAGGTTGAAGTTTCGAAGGTCAGAGAAGTCTTCTTCCTCCAACATGTCGACCGAGAAGTCGTTGGAGGCGCTGTTGGTACCGTAACGGATCGTGTGGGGGTCTGGGAGGCGCCGTACGGCAAACCTTTCGTACACCCGAGTGAGGATTTGCATCAGGGAAACTTGTGACAGAATTCGTGCATCGAGTGGCCCTGCAAACGGCGATGCGAGAAAAAGTTCGTGCTCTCTGATCTGGGTTGACTCGGCGATCATCGGCGGACGACCGTACGCAATGCTGAAATGATGATCGCACACATATAGCATGTACCACAGGCGAGCTCGAAGAAAATGCTCTCGGTCTCCTTCAAGCGCCTTTGCAAAGGACTGGTGGATGTTCAGCTCGGTTGCAATGCGGATGGCGTGGCCAGACAATTTCCAAGAAACCTCGGACAGCCAGAACGCAGCGATGCAGAGTCCGCGTACGTCGTCTATGCTGTGATATCTGGAGAACATGGATGACGATATCAGAGCCAGGAATTCTTTGTAGCATTTATCGAAGGTCTCAGCGCTGGTTGGTATGTGCAGCGCAGTGACGGCGAGTATTGTTGCTGTGAGCAGTTCGGAGGATTTGCGCACTGAGTGGAACGAGTGATGTGTCTGCTCCAGGCCAACCCAGAGGTAATGGTTCAGGGACATGTGGAAGCTAAAGATTTAGTGTCAGTTCGTTTGATTAGCGACTGAACAGTGACCAACTCACGTTTTATACAGCTCTTCAGCCTCATGCTCAGAAATGACACCCCTCGAGATGAAGTCATTCAGTTCCCCCTGACTTCCAGGAATGGTGCGCGCAGTCTTCGCCCGGTTACTCCTGATGTTTCGCAGCCTCGTAACCTCGTATAGACTGTTCATGGGCTCCTCTACTGTCACTGCGCCGCTGCCTTGGTCGTGGTTAGGGGCGGGCTCTAGGGAGTTCTCGCGGGTCATGGCCATCTGCGTATTGTCCTCTCGTGAAGACAAGCCAGCAGGACTTGTTGTGCTTCCAGGAGTGACGGTGAGGGGGTTTTGCACTGTGAGGCATTGGGTCTCGGGGAGTTGCGGTTGTCGTTTCTCTGCAATGACCGTATCCAGACTTCGGCGCATCAACTCAATCTCGTGTCTCATGCTGTCGACTTTCTGCCTACAGAGATATCATCAGTTGCCGTGAGCTTTCCTGGAATTGCTGGTACTCTTACTCGTATCTTTCCATCGATAACGTGGGAAAGTCTTCACCGTTGCTCATGCTAACACTTGATGGTTTGAAGACGCATTCCACCTTGCGTCGAAGGCAATGACGACATTTTTGGTCACCAGGGAAGATTTCGCATCTCATTTTCAGCTTTCTACATTCATGGCCTGAAATTTTGTCAGCATGTCTTCGCTTTTCGCTTCCAAATTTGACAGCTTACAAGCCTTCGATTTCCTCCCTGGACCTCCAACGCCATCCACAAACTTGCCAGACCGCAACCCCTTGGATTTGACATTGCTCTCAGTCGAAACTGATGAATTTGGCGACAACGCGGGCTTCTCGTGATCTTCGTCTGCTCTTGATACGTCCGTAGAATTC
This sequence comes from Neonectria punicea, assembly GCA_037954315.1. Classification (NCBI taxonomy): domain Eukaryota; kingdom Fungi; phylum Ascomycota; class Sordariomycetes; order Hypocreales; family Nectriaceae; genus Neonectria; species Neonectria punicea. The sequence goes on along the minus strand of JAZAVJ010000042.1, from coordinate 54,388 downwards.
ATTTTCATGCAGTGTTGTGTCGAGGAGGCGTTGTTCATGATGCGTCCAGTCTCAGTCTTCCCCTGCCACCGGTAAATCGGGAAATGGCCCAGGTTTTGTTCCACCCCAGGCATGAAATGTGGAGAGCGAAGGCGGGGGAAGCGGGGAAGAAACGGCACTACGCCAGAGTGTCGTCTAGCATCTACTTTAGCTTGTTGGTTGACCTCCGCACTATCTCCGCAGGACTGCAATGGCATCCTAGTTGCCAAGGAATGAGAGGCCTAGATAGCTGACATTTGACAGTGAGTGGCCGACATCGCCTCTCAGTAGCCGAAGGTGAATCTCACCTACCGCTAAACCTCTACAGGAGATAGTACGGGCTCGTAACCTGGCCCGTCACCATGGGTGTCCTGTGGATTGCCAAGATGAGGGGAGTTTGGGGAGTCTCAAAGCGGAGTAGAACCGCAGTGTGTTTTGTCGAGGAATGGATCCTTCTCCAGGCTCAATGACTCGCTTTTGATCCTTGATTATCGGACTTGAAACTGCGGGTGAATATACAAGGATTCGAATGTATTTCCAGCCATTTCATCAACACAACACCAAGGCTTTCTAGCAGAACCAAATTCCTCCAGATTAATCCACAAACATACCTCTTCTAACTACACTATAATTTCTGTCGCACACTGATCAAGTTACCCGATGAACCCTTCAGATATCATATCTCGCCTTGCTGCCAGCATTAATGCCACCCAGAGGTCGGCCAACGGTGGCGTGCTCTCCGTGCTTCTCAAGGTGCTCAGCCAAATTCTTGCCCGAAATTCCTTCCTCCACCGACAAAGTAGACTCCATTTCGTCCATCTTCTTGTTGTCCCTCCTGAGGCAGACCGTAAGAGCAATCGAACTCGCAATGGTGATGACGGTCAAAGCCAAATTCACAGACCAGGCCGTCATGTATCGTGGTCCGTCGTTCGCAGGATACAAGTAAGGGGTCCACACAAGCGCAAGGTTTCCGACAGAGTTGTTCATAGCTAGACTGATGGCACGCTTCTTCCGGGGTCGGGCGCCGATGTTGGCCATCCAGGCGTTGGAGATCTGGAAGCAACCGTATGTGCCCGGAAGCATTAGGAAAAGCGCAAAGTACCGAGCAGCGGTGTTTGTCGTGGCCATGGTAATGATGATACCAGCGAGAGCCACAAAGCTGGGGTAGATGATGTGAGGGGATCGCTGGCTGGTGCGGTCAGAGTACCAGGTGTTGAAGAGACAGAAAATCGCGGTGAACAAGAACGGTGGTGCTGTCAGGAGGAGCGTCTTGATGGTAGAATAACCAAAGCTCTTGACAAGAGTGGGGAGAAAGTTGGTCAACGACGCGACAGCCTGGACGCACATCTGACCGACAATGCAAAGCCAGACCCGGTGGTCCTTGGCAGCCATCTTGAAGGCAGCGAGTGTGGTGATGTCCTCCTCTTCTTCTCCAGCGTCTTCAACGATGCGCATAATTCCGAGAGCTTTCTCCTCCTCGGATAGCCACTTCGTCGTAGCGGGCCAGTCGGGGATGACCAGTCCAGTGACCACGGCAAAAACGACTGTTGCGATGCCTTCGATGAGGAACAGCCAACGCCAGCTTTCGATTCTGTTGTTCTCGAATGCAGCTGCGATGCTGGCTGCGAAGAGACCGCCAAAGGCTCCCGAGACCATGGCGGCGCAGAAGAATATTCCCAGGCGTAGACCCAGCTCCTTTCTCGTATACCATCCGCTGAAGAGGAACGCGACGCCAACGAAGAATGGGGCCTAAATGCGTCTTTTGTTAGGGTCTGTTTCTGTGAATCCATCCATTCACTTACCTCTGTAACTCCCAGGAAGAAGCGGCAGACGACAAGACCGGTAAAGCCATGGACTGCTGCCGTGGCGCCGCTGACGATGCCCCAAGCAACCATGCAAAGGGCCAAGTACCAACTAGGACGAACCTTGCTAAGGATCATGTTGCTCGGAACTTGGAGTTATCAGCAAGAGTCCCAACCCTTCTCCAGCCTGATCGACTCACCTTGCATCAAGATGTATCCAATAAACGTGACACTTAAGACGATATTGTACTGGACGCCCTTCAGCCCTAGATCTTCTTCCAGGCCTTGGACTCGGGCATGTGGAACGGCGTTGCGGTCGATGTAGTTCATGATGTACATGACAATCTGAGAACCAAGTGTCAGTCTACTGCAAAGGAACAAACAAGCACTTTCAGGACATTTTAACGTACCAGGATTGGCAGAAGCCGGAAATCAATCTTCCTCAGAAACTTCTTTTCCCGATCGGCGCGCTCCTCGGGCGACCAGGCGGTGACAATGGCAGCATAGTCGATGGTGACAGCCTCTGTCCCAGCTGGCTGGACCTTGGCCATTGTGCTTGATAGTTGGCAATGTTTGAGGTTCGGGGTCAAAGGGGAGCTTTTCGGTGAGACGGGGAGTATGCAGTCCCAAGCTGATAACTAAGGATGCTCGTCTTCGATTGCCAGACTCGGAGAGGATCTTATACTCAATCCACGCTCCTGCTATCCTGGCTTGCGGTCAGCCAGCACGAGTCAACCTCGGGCATCCAGTACCGTGGCAATGGCCAGATTCCCCAGGTTCCCCAAGATCCATGCTGTGTGGAGTCCGGGGTTTAGATTGACATCAAATCCACCGGCGTCCAGGCCGCTGGCGCCTCCGATTTCCCGACGGCCGCGACTCAGCGCAGTCCAAGGCATGTGCTCCATATTTTTGGTTCGCGTGGATCTGTATCCATGCCGAGCTAATGAAGCGGACTGCTGGCGCCTTGGCGTTGGTTGTGAGGGAGGGGTTGGTGGTGAGGTGTGGGATGGTGTCGGGAAATCGGGCAAAAAGCCGGTGGTGATGATGCGAAGAAGAGGATTATGGGTGCAACACTGCGTCGCGATGCATATCCGGAAGGAGATGGACGTTCCGGCCTTGCATATGGCTTCGGCGATGATGAGTTCAAAAGAAGAGGTAGCGGCCGTCGAGATAGGAAGATCAAGCCAGTCTCATCAAGTCCTTGACCTTCACCACCGACCATCACAACCTGCTTCTGAGAGACTCAATTAGCTCTAAAGCTATCTCAAATCACATTACCCTTCATCTCTTATTATTCTTGAAACATTGATTTCTCTTTTTCGCTATGACGAGCCTATCAACAAAGCTGACCGCGCTCGAAGAGGCCGGCAAGCCAATCCAAGTTGGCATCATCGGCGCTGGCAAGTTCGGTTCCATGTTCATCTCCCAGTCCTTCCGAACCACTGGCCTCCGTCTAGCAGGCATCGCCGACCTCTCCAAGGATCGAGCTCTGGCCTCGTTGAAACGCACTGGGTTCCCCGAGGAGAAGTACGATGCTACCTGTACCCTCTCCGTGTCGGAGGGGATCAAGGCTGGCAAGACTGCCATCACCACAGACTCGGCTGCTCTTATTGCCACTCCTGAGATTGATGTTGTTCTCGAGGTCACCGGTAATCCCTCCGCGGGTATCCGACACGCCTTGTTGTGCTGCGAGCACAAGAAGCACATCGTCATGATCAACGTGGAGGCCGACGTCTTGGCTGGTCCTCTCCTAGCGAGAAAGGCTCGTGAGGCTGGCATCATCTACTCAATGGCATACGGCGATCAGCCAGCCTTGATTGCCGAGATGGTTGATTGGGCCCGCACAGCTGGCTTCGAGGTTGTCTGCGCAGGCAAGGGAACCAAGCATCTCCCCGAGTACCATTACTCGACTCCCGACACCGTGTGGAAGTACTACGGCTTCACGGACGAGCAGCTTGAGTCCGGAGACTTCAACCCGCAGATGTTCAACTCGTTCTTGGACGGCACCAAGTCGGCCTTGGAGATGGCGGCTGTCGCAAACGGATGCGACTTGAGCCCTCCCACAAATGGCTTGAAGTTCCCTCCTTGTGGCGTCTGGGACTTGCCCGAGGTGTTGAAGCCTGAGAGCGAGGGCGGTCAATGCGAGAAGAACGGCACTGTTGAGGTAGTGTCTTGCATGGAGACGGACGGCAGATGGGTGTTCAACCACCTCCGATGGGGCGTCTACGTCGTGATCAAGGGTATGTTGTCTATTTCGACCAAGAGAAAATATGTACTGACTCCCAAACTCTAGCTCCTGGAGAGTATCAGAGAGATTGCTTCAAGCAATACGGTCTTAAGACGGACCCCAGCGGATGGTACGCCGCCCAGTACAAGCCTTACCACCTCATCGGCCTCGAGCTAGGCGTCTCCATTGCCACCATCATGTGCCGGGGAGAACCCACGGGACAGACCAAGACCTGGTCCGGCGACGTTGTTGCCACGGCCAAGCGAAACCTCGAAGTTGGTGAGAAACTCGACGGCGAAGGCGGCTTCACGGTTTACGGCAGACTCATGCCCGCTGCGGATTCAATGGCCATTGAAGGTCTGCCCATCGGTCTTGCGCACGGCTTCGTGCTGAAGCGACCTGTCAAGAAGGACCAGCGACTGAGCTGGCAGGATATCGAGTACACTGCATCCGCTAAGGCGGTTTCCGTGAGAAAGGAGATGGAGGCTCTCTTCAAGAAGGAGTTCCAGGCTAACAAGATTAACGGCGCCAGCGGAGTGAACGGCCACCACTCATAAGCTGTCTTGAAGATGCACCATGTCATAATACAACAAGAAGTAGAGAAAGAATGAAGATCAAAATTTCCGAAGCAGCCATGAATCATGGAGAGTGAGTTTTCTCCACTGCCTATCTCATGGTGGCTGTTTCAAATGCTCCTACTCGGTCTGAGACTATTTTATATGTCCAGAGGCGTTTGTCACCAAGATGCTACTGTGAGCCCGACTGTATCCTTGAAGATGCCAGGGCTCTGATAGAGTGTGCTCGGGGTGATCCAGAAACGCTAAAATTGCAGTGCTATTCACGGCAATTCACGCTCCCCGTCTAATAGGCTGATGCCAGGCTTGGTCGAACTCCTCTAGAGATGCTAAAATTGCAGTGCTATTCACGGCTATTACAAGTTCCCGTCTAACAGGCCGATGCCAGAATAGGGTGCTCTAGATACACTAGGATTGCAGTGAATAACTAGTCCAGCCAAACGAGGTGTGGTAAGGCTAACGCCATCACTTGCGTCAAGTATTTATTTCGATTTTGGTTGTCGGACAACTAAAAGCATGCGTGCCGAGTCCTCACGCGCAAAGACCCGAAACCACTATAGATGCCTCAGCGGGATACTCACAATCCGCTCTTTGTGATAATCCTCTGTAGAGCCTTCACTGCTCTCCACTTGCACTTCATGCCGAACACGAATCTGGGGCCCTTTCCTCCCCTTGTCATCCCTCCTCCCAGCCTCGTCCACGTACAAGTCGTCCGTCGACCCCTGCAAGCTCGCATCGTCAAGGCGCTCAAAGGAGCCGTCCAGGTCATCGTCCCTGGTCCGCTTCGAAGTGACGCCGCCGCGGTTGGACATCTTGCCAATGGTGATGCGGGTGTTGAAGTTCTTGGAGGACTTGTCGCCCCCTTTCCCGGAGCCCGTGTCCCTGGACACGACGGTGGCGACGTTGCCCAGCATGCGCTTGAGGAGCGGCGCGCATGTCGGCAGACAGGCTCCGATGATGGCGAGGCATGTCTCGATGGCGGATGCCGTATGCGGGAAGAGGACCGTTTGGCTGATGTTGTTGCCGCTTGCGCCAGCGCCGGGCTGGTAGATGCAGAAGAGGACGAGCCGGGTGATCGAGGCAAGGACGACACTGGACCATGAACTTGTCAGTATAGATTCTGTGCGGTATGCCAATTATCATTCGGTGATTGTTTGCTTACCTGCCACCGAGCAGGAACACACTGGTAATCGCCCATTTCTTGTCTCGCCCCATTTGCAACTTCCAAACCTCGCGGACCGGAAGAGCCACAGTGAGGGTGTCGAAGATGATATTGGGAACAGTGATTCCGATGTAAAACTTGGTCGAATCGATGCATTTGCTCGGTATGGTCTTGTCCCAGAAGCCATGGACAGGGTCACAGGTGAAGACTGCAACGACAGGAATTAGCAAGTACTTCTCTAGAACGGCTGAAGAATAGGAAAGTAGAGCTTACTGCTGACTATTACGACGGCAATGCCCCATCCTCCGAGCATGGCAGCTATTGCCCACAGACAATACCGGAGCAATTTCGATGTCGAGAAGATGCGGTAGTACATGGTTAAGACAGCCATCTTGGATACGGGACACGCTATGCCATATGCACACTCGATCGCCAAGATAGACTATCGCAAGGTGTTAGATCAACTACTCTCATCTTGCGGAGGGATAGTGGAGTGACGGCAGATCGACACGTACCTTCAGGAAGCTAGAGACACCGCCAGGGAACTCGGTCGTAATCTTGACCATGTTAGATCCTAAGCCATTGGATACTCCTATGGATCATGGTCAGCGCCATTCAACTGTGAAGCCTACAGTGGGACAGTAGACGAACCAACGCCTTCGCAAACAATCATAATGTGGTTCGTCACCTGGCAATGGCTTGCTTTAGTAACAGAAAATGGCGGACACCAAGACCAAGAATCTCACCAGAGCTACAATGGAGACATATTCGTCCATGGACCACTTGGTCTTGGTCACATGCCGGGCAGTGTACAGACGCAGGCCAACAAAGATGGTAGCGATGGCACTAAAGACGGCGTGCGGGACCATCAGAATGCTGCTGACGCTCTTGTTCGAAAAGTAAGTGACATCGTCCATGGTGAAGAAGCGGAAACGCCGTTTGCTGTACGAAGAGGAAGAATTCGTCGATCAACCATTCCCACAACCTTGGCTTCCAGCAGGCATATATACAGCATGAAAGAGCGAAAAATTGCGGCTCGACGCCAAGGATCCCAGCGATCCCATCCCCTTTGGGCCGGCATTGCTCAATACAGGCATCCCATCGAGAGAGTTTGAGTGTGCGTCCCGGAGGCTCTGCGCAGGTCAATGCGGCTCCTTTCGCGAGTTCGCGCTCTCAAAGGGGCATGGCAGCATGGTCTGATACAGCCTCAACTAGGCCCACTTACCGCCAAGTCCCGATTCGCCATATTACTTAGTAGGATGGAAATGAAACGGTTTTGTTAGAAGCTAGCTTGGCTAGCAACTGGCCTATTTACCACTGCAAGGTTCCCCAGCCGGGAGACACGAGGTGAGGTAGGAGGCTCGGTGCTTGTTTTACGATGCATCGTGGGACTGCCGCGTGGGAGACAGATGATAGGGGACTGAGACGCAGCATGTAAATGTGTCAGTTGAATAAATAGTAACACATCATCTTTCGTGGGTGCAAAACTCACTCAAAATGCACAGCATGTCCAACTCGGGACCATTACATACAATCCCGCTGCATCAACCCCGATTGCAAGGACAAGGACAAGGTCATACCCAGATGCCGGACCCACACAACCTAGCATCATGATTCATGTGAGAGCAGTTAAAGAGAAGATGCATCTGCCGACCCTTCCCGAACCGTCATGCGGATCCTGCAGAAAGTCAAAACCTGCCGTTGAAAAGGGCCGCAGTGGAGTTGTTCGAGAACGAGAACGGTTTGTATTCGTAGATAAGGCATAGCAGCTACTGACTAGACGCTCGCGGGATCGTTCCACTCTTGTCCCGTGGCAACTAGAAACTCACCATCGCACTAGGGGAGGATGCGCTTCCGTCAACGACGATCAGCATCAGATACTCCCGTCTTTGCCCAAGCTACCCGCTTCTAGTGCGACTCTGGCCGCCGTTTCTCCCTTGACCCGAGCGAGAGCCTCAGAGCCTCAGACCCATGGCATCGGGTACTGCAGGAACGAGCCGTTTTCGGTCATCATCACACCGACCAGTGCAAAGACCTGGCGTGACGATGTCTAGACCAACACGGGCAGCTTCCATGAACCCCGGTTGGTTCGAGAACCCAGCTAAGCCACACGCTCAGGGAGCCCGGTCCACACATGAACCAACATGACCAACGTTACGTGGTATTTATACACTGGTTGGGCTGCATGCTCGTGTTCCCGATGATACATAGTCTCCTATCCTTCCTAATCCTACTCTTTTTCGCCATCCCTTATCCGAGCAAAAGTCTTTTTTCGCTTAGTCCGTTGCCTAATCACGCAACAACAGGGTCCCAACGTCACATCCATCGTCAATCTCGATCCCAGCGAACACCATGTCCGCCACCAATACTTCCCGAGGCCTGGGCATTGTGCTCGCTCACGGCGGCTTCCACCTCCCATCATGCTTTGACCTGGCCAAGGGGCGATTCGAGGCCGCTGGTTTCTCCCCGGTCATTGCCGTCCGGCACCCTAGCATTGGCACCGACACCAAAGTCACTTGCGAGGATGACGCCCGCAACATCCAGGCGGCAATTGCCCCCTACTTGGACCAAGGCAAAGAGTTCCTCGGCATCTCCCACTCGTATGGCGGCACACCTTTGACGATAGCTGCTAAGGACTACTCGGTGGCTGAGAGGGCGGCCGAGGGCAAGAAGGGTGGCTTCCGGGCCGTGGTGTATGTCACGAGCAACATGCCCCCAAAGAAGGGCGGCAGCGCGTTGAGCGTCATACCTCCCGTCGACATCGTCGACGTCGAGGACGGCATCGCAAAGGCGAACGTCAAGGCTCGCGCCGCTTTCTACGGCCCCGACATGGCCGACCATCTTGCGGACAAGTTCCTGGCCGCGTGTCTGCCGCAGTCGCTGGAGGCCCTGGCTGGTCCTTCTCCTGTTGGATTGGATGAGCTGAAGACGCCGGCGTATTACATTCTCTGCGAGAAGGACCAGACGATCCCTGCCGCCACTCAGGAGCAGATCATCTCGACCATCCCGACGTTGAAGAGGGTGCTTCGCAACCCCGGCGGTCACTGTGCCTTTATCACCGAGCTGGATCTGTTTGTTGACCAGATCTTTGAGATTGCGGCCGAAGCTTAGAGTAGAGTACTGCATAATGATGACCTAGAGAGAGTGTAGTAATATCAACACGAAATATATCTTTCGTAGCTTTTCTCTTCACCTTCCGTCGTGAGTTCAAGACACCGTGATGATCATGGAGCAGACATTAACCCCTAAATACCATTTTGTCTCCTCATTTACACACCCTGAATAGCTGCTTTCCTTCATCTTCTACCTTTGCGTATCCTCAAAATCACATTCCACAGAAGTCCAGGATGTGTTCACGACGACGAAAGGGTTTGTAGACACTTTTCTCTCTTTGCATTAATTAGAGCGGGTGATATTAAGACTGCCCTTGAGTCTGCGTAATGCGAGGGTAGCAATTAACTTGCCAGATCAGCTGGGGAAATAAAGGATAAATTAGATACAGCAGGGCGAATAATGAAATGTAATATATTGAACCCTTTTTCTCCCTTTGTCATTGATATTTGTCTTCATAGCGTATGTCAATTACCCGAGGGAATTCGCCACATGTGAACACAGAAGGATCTCCTGAGCCTTGTCGTATTTGGACGTGTGAGCGGCTTCCTTGGCCACCTCTTTCGTGCGACAATGAGTAGTTAACGAGGATTTCACGCAGACTGCCCTCGAATTCTCTATATGGTTTTAAAAACCAGACTTTCGATGACTATACCAATTGTCAAACTGTCTACATAGCCGACATTGCGTCACTCGCCGTCTCAGCTTTGCTAAGTTGAGAAGAGCATGCCGCCTCATTCATCTTAGCAACGGATTGTCCTTTCGCGAGTCTAGGGTGGCGATGTAAGTCGGATACGGAGAGTAAATTGAATCCCGTACCCGAGTCCGAAGGATCAAATTGGGCTCCACCTGTCAGCAACAACACGCAAAATGGCATGGTCGGACCGTAACCTAAGCTCCGGACTCCGGGTTTAAGTCCCTCTTACGTCCGACTTGCTCATTCCATTTCATAATTTCATAGCAAGGAGACCTGTTGCCTGCTGTTTGTCTCCTTCTTCACTACAGATGAACCTACCGGTGAGAACTTGGTAGTTCGCGATTCTACTCAAACCATGGACGACTGCCTCGTGAGTCGTGAGGAGCAGCACTGCCAAGACGATGACAGGGCCAACGCCAAGCCGAGGGCGTGCTCGAATTGCGCCCGGCTGAAGATGAAGTGCCAGTGGCCCGCCACCGGGTCGGCGCGGCCGGAGAAGACGTGCTCCAGGTAAGTTCCGGCGACTCGGCGCCTGGATAATTCCCGATGTGCTGATGGTGGCCGGTAGGTGTGCCCGAATGAAGCTCTCATGCCATGTTCCAGAAGCAGCACCGAGGAAGAAGCGAGGCAAATCGACGTAAGACACCCCAAGCTTGATCTTCATCTGAACTGGTTTGTTTAACCGTAATCCTTTTATGCAGCCGAGTCGCCCAGTTGGAGAAGAAACTCGATGGCATCGTCTCGTTACTCGCCTCAAGTCAGCACATCCAGGCCAAGGGTCCGTCTCCATTAACCCCAGAGAGCCCCAAGCCCGCCCAGGCTCAGCTGCCACCCGCTCCAAAACCTGTCAGTCAATTCGCTCGTGTCGAAGAGAACGCGAGCTATCGTATTTGTGGCGGCAATCTCCACGACAAAGGCGATGACGCCCCTGGCGATCCCGCCTACCTGGAACTCTTACCCGGCTTCCGTCTCACTCACGATGAAGCCTCGCGACATCTTGACGTGTACCGTCGAGACTTGGTACCCGCATACCCCTTCGTACCATTGATAGATGGCCTTAGTTCGCGGGAGCTGTACGCGCAGTCGCCGTTCCTCTTCTGGACCGTTATGTCTGTCGTCGTTCCGCTGCCGAGCACCGTGCAGCTCGAGATCAAGACGTGGTTCCGCACATATCTTGCCGAGCACGTTATCGTCCTGCAAGAACGACGGCTTGATATGCTTCAGGCGATTTTAATCCACCTTGCTTGGTAGGCTTCTCCCCGCAGAACGCAATTAGCACAAATACTCACTGGCACTCAAGGAACGACTTCCCGTTTTATTTAGAACCACAGGCCACACCCCTTCTTCAGCTCGCAACATCCTTGGTCATCGATCTGAGGCTGGACAAAGCGCCTGGATTCTGCGGCATCCCTCATAAATCTTTGTTAGGGGATGCTTGGACGATCATTGGCAAAACCACCTCCTCTTGTGGGTTGAAGGCGAAGGCTCCGCATACCTCAGAGGAGAGGCGAGCTGTTCTGGGGTTCTACCACATATCGTGCCTGTAAGTTATCATTTCGAGGCTCAACAAAGTCTCGCATGCTAATTTGTCGCAGATTGTCTGTCTTGTTCAGACGAGGCACACAGCTTCTCTGGAGCAACTGGCTGGCTCAATGCTGCGACTCGCTACTTGAAGCACCCGAGTACGAGTCTGATCTTTACCTCGTAGCGTTAATCAAGATGCAACATATCGCCGAGCGGGCCTATACCGTCCTGCGATCCACCGACTATCAAGACCAGGTCTCGATTGTATACCGCGCTCCCCTCGAGATGGCCATTAATAGCGCGCGCCGAGAGCTGGACAATTTTGTCAAGATGCAGCCTGAAGTGGTGAAGCAAAATAGTGAGTTTCACGTCTTGTTGTGCAAGCCAAAACTGACAAACTTGTTCAAGAAATCTTCTGGTCCCATTACTACGTCTTTCTAATACGACTCTACGAACCCGTCCTCCTCATGAAAGCGCCCTCCATCACCGACTCAGACAGCCTCCCCGCGGAACCCTTCCAACGCGCCGAAGCTCTCTGGAAATGCGTCCAGTGCTGCAGCCAGTTCTTCAACCACCAGTTCACCATCCCCGCCGCCTCTCTCTCGGCCACGCCCGTGACAGTCAGTGGCTTCGTGGCCTTCTCCATTGTCACCATCTCGCGCATCATGCTGCTGGATCCCATGCCCGACTGGGAGCCCGCGATGGCCCGTCTCCGGCTTGACATGGACAAGGTGCTGCGACGCATGAGCGACCAGTTCGAGGAGGCCGATCGCGCTGCGCAGGAGTTGGGACGTCGCCGGCGGATACTAGATGACGGCACCAGCGTGTTTCTCAAGTATAGCTTCAAGGCCCGTTGGATACGGCAATGGTTCAACTCCAAGCTGCCGCCGGAACAGCAGCCACAGCCGCATGAGCTGCAGCAACAACAACAGCAACCAACTCTGCCGGCGGCGCTGCCCGTGACAGAGGCGACGCCGGACTGGGCGGCTGATTTCCACTTTGATGAGAACTTCTGGCAGGAATTGATGTCGGTGTATGATTGTGATTTCCTAGACGTCTCTCTGACGAATGCGCCACCAGTGTAGTTTTTGTATTGGCTCTTTCTAGGACACGTATGGAACGCGACAAGGAGTAATTGAGATATCCTGGATACCGTTAGGCAGGGCCACAGTTCCTCGACAAGCACCGGAGCTTGTAATAATCAACCCCCATTCTTCTCAATCTATGTAGCCGGTTCAAGCTCACTCCACTGCTTGGTGAGAGGCCCCAGAGAGCCCTGTAACGTTGTCCACCCTGGCAGACCTAATAAGTCCAGAAGCTCAGTGGACCTGGCGTTTGGAACCTTCGTCGAATCGGGCTTCACCCCAGCAACATCATCAGGGAAACCCTTGCCCGGACAGAGGTTCCGAAATGCACTCAAGATATCATTGATAGTGTATCTGCCAGCGTATGCAAAGACCCTCTCGGAGTTGGTCTCGGGAAGAAGTAAGGCACCTAGGTGTAGCCTAGACACGTCTTTCACATCGCAGAACCACTCTATTGCCCATGTTAGTAAAAGGATGCAAAACGATTCTTCTTTCTGGTTCGGCTTGTACTTGCGGGCATGGAAGGCGCCAACGACATCGTCTGAAGCAGGGACTTGGAATCACTGGCAAGATAATTCGTCTTGCAAGAAAAGGACATAGTCAAGCTCGGGGACATAGACGTACCGACGTTCAGTGTAAACGATGGATCTGTTTCCCTGTACCATTTCCAAAGCGCCTGTTCGGCCTTGGTTTCCCCTGAAGCAGACACAGTGTGCCCTCCAACTATGCCGCCGGGGAGATTCTCCGAGTACGCATCGACGACCACTTGTTCGTTGAATGTGTCCTCCGTCACTGTCCGGACGACACCGGGGTTAGGCTCCGCCACTGCGCTGGACGAAGACGTGTAGACGAATCGCGAGCAGGAAGGAGATTTTGCAGCGGACTTGGCCACACCAAGGGCGGTCGCAATGATTTGGGGAATGACTACATTCGGGGTTTATGTCGAGGCTAGTGTTAGCAGCTACATGGATGACCCCACGAGCACCTGCGAAGCGACCGTACTGATTAGTAGAGCATCGAGTTAAAACGACCAGCCCGGCTGGAAAAGCCTAATGGAACAAGATCTCACTATCAAGGACATCATTGCAGGCTCTCTCTACAGCGAAGTCGGGAACTTGGGCAAGCTACAATCCATGGCCGTACTTTTCGCTAAAGTAGTCGTTCAACCATCCCGAGCGCTGTGTATCACGTACCACGCCCCGGACTCGGTAGCCGAGACACAGAAGTTGATCACATATGTGGCTGCCTATGCACCCATTGGCACCGGTTACTGCTATAAGTTGTCCGGTTGGAATAGCAGTACCGGGTGACTGGAGTTTGCCAAATGTCGAGGGCATGTTTGCATCTGTGTCACTGTGAAAAAGAAGAAATAGACTTTTAGCTATAAATTAGTTTATATTTGTTCTATTCTGTTGAGCACGGACTTAATATTTGCTGTTTCCCGTGCTTCTCCAGACCGCTGAACACTCATTCCATCGTCTACACAGTCCACGATCGTCCCATATACTATGCGCTATGAAACTCAACCGGGCTCCTCGGAGACCGCCCCACTACAGTAGCTCGTCACCTCTCCTGACAGTGCTATGACGAATTAGGGAGAACTAAATATTTAGGGGCGGCGACGTTCCCGGTCTCCGAGGAGGCCGGACGAGACTACAGCCATCCTGTTCCTGAGTCCTACACGTCAATTTCGGTGACGGTGGCCTAGAAAACGTACTATTGCGGCCATGGAGGGCTCACGATCGACAGCGGTAAGATCTCGCGGCTTTAACGGGTGGTGTTAGGAGCTAACTGTCATTCCCTAATGTCCGTAGCGCGACTCATGCCGGTTGAGAAAAGTAAGTCAGAAGCCCTAGGTCGGATGAAGATGGTGTCTACTGTCTCTCTGGTACTTGGGCTGAACAAGTACTTACGGAATAACAGATTCGATGTGATAGGGCCTTGCCCTGCGCACCCTGTCGCCTCTCTGGGCAGTCTTGTAGCTTCACGGGAGCTGGCCAGAAGCCCAAGGAACCCCGGCATAGGGTGCATATTTCTACTCGATAGTATGCTTATTCTATCTACTAGTTGAGCTCAATGCGTTAGAACTAACCTGTCTCTGCAGTGAACAGAAGATAGACTTGATCGAGGACCGTCTCAAGGCCATAGAAGTTCTCTTGACTAGGTCTCTCCAGGAAGACAGACCAGGGCCATCAAGCTCAGTCGCGACATGCAAGTCTTCCGGCGACTCTTCCGCCACTGTTTTTGATCAAGACGACGCCGCAACTGCCTCCGAGGGCCCGTCGTCTCTACAAGCCCATGTGGCTGTCGCTCAGCGACTTGCCGAAGCTGCTGTAGACGTCGATTCCGATGGCACCCTGACGGCCTTGTTGCGCCAGGCGTCAGACGTTCCCCAGGCGCAGCGTGGCTTGCAGGTACCAGCAACGAGTACATCGTCAGCCTACCGCGAGATGCCTCTTCCCCCTGCCTCCGCTATTGTCGACATTTTAAAGAAAGTCAAAGGTACGCTAGGCTTTAGTCTCTGTACCTTATTATCACGTATTCTCTCGGCTCACCATTGGGGTACGCGCAGAAACTCCACCTAACAGCTTCTTTGCCTTGCGATGCGTCATTCCGATTGAGCATTTCGTAGAGTTGTGTCGGAACGTCTTTTTCGCAATTGACGATTACTCCGATGTCGACTTCATCATTGCTGTATCTGGACTATACTACCTCTTCACTGAACGCTTCCACACATCTGGCACTGATTCATCTTGGGGGCAATACCGCAACTATGGCGTCCTCTGTGGGCGTGCCCTCGAGGCTGCCCTGACGGCTATTGGGGCCTTCTTACCAGCGAAAACAGATAGTGTCCAGGCGCTTGTCTTAGGTGTAAGTAGTAGATCATCATTTCACGAAACCTTGCTAATTCTCGGTAATCAGTCGTCCCATGCCATAGAGATGTCAAAGCCTTGGCTGGCGTGGCGGATGGTGGGACTCGCCGCCCATCTTTGCCTCACGATGGGATGGCACGACGACACGGCATTTTCAGACGACACTGAGTAGACGAGAAACACCAAGGTCCTTTTGTTTTGGCATGTATACGCTATGGAAAGAGGTCTCTCTCTGCGACTGGGACGCGCCTCAGTCTTTCACGATTACGACACCATACTCAACAGTCGTCTCAGTGAGCTTCCTCTCCCAGAGCCGTGGCCCAAGTTACTTTCGTTCTGGGTGGGAAACGCAAGCATACAGGGGAAAATTCATGCTCGGCTCTACAGCAGGGTTGCACTTTTGTCCTCAGAAAGCATCCTCGCAGGGCATGCAGATCAACTCATGGAAGAATTACAGATTCTCGGGCAACACAGTTCTTACGTGAGACGCCTTTTTGAAGGGGAAGAACCCGCGAAGACTAACACGAGAATTTAGGTTCTCGGCATATATCCTCCCATGTCATCAGCAACGACCTTGGGAGAAGTACTTGCTGTCTCTGACAAAGTTACTTACTACAGTACAGCAACTCTGATATGCAGAGCAAAGACATTGAAAGATCAATCATTCACGTTCTCCCCGGATTGTGTTGACAATGCGAGAAAGGCACTCCAAGCCCACGAAGAGTGCATGCACATCACGAATGGGAACAGCCACTATAGAAGTATATACTTGCATTGGTGAGCTACAGTCAACAGCGAAATGAAACATTATTCACTGACCAACGCAACTTTAGGCGAATCCTACACTCCCCATTCATCCCCTTCATTGTCATTTTCGGCAGCTTGATTAGGACCTACATGGTGGATGATCTTTGTCTGCTTCGAAGCTTTGTAGAGTCGCTGCAAACCTCCACAGACCTATCTACTTCGGCAAAGAGGCTTCATCGCATCAGCCAGGCTCTGTATGAGGTCGCACGCTTTTGCCTCGAGAAAAGGATGCAAGGGCAACAGAGTGATACTTCTCTCCTTGGTGATTCCGGCCTTGGGCAAGATGCGAGAGGATTGATTTTCCCATCTTCCGAGGGGGAGTTGCTCGACTCTGGCTACAGCTTAGAGGCTCTGCTCTATTCTCAGACAGACGAGTGCTTTTTTGGCCCGCAGCAAGTCATAGGGTCACTCCAGCTTCCTTTTTAGAACCCATGCTGCGCTGTCTTTTATTGAATGCGTTAATAGTTAGATAATACTCATAGACTCTTACGGTCTCCATCTAACTCCGAAATGGTGTTCAAATCCACGCCCGTGATAGTAATTTGTGGAATTTACCCGTCTCAACTGCCACTCCAATTCCGTCACCGCCACCAGAGCAGTCGCACCATGCTTCAGATCGGCGTTGTAGCCCTGCTTGACCCGCTGAGCGCCGAGGATCCATCCTTTATGGATCGTCAATTCCCAGTCTCGGTCTCCGTGGAGACCGGGTTGTGCAGGTGGATTGCCACTCTCGTGCAATGCATCCCTGCCAGCCTTTGACAAACAACTCCGATCAAGAGCGCTCCTCGTTGTTATAAGTAGATCAGAGAGGCCGATTAGAAAGGTAGAACGACTTGCCACCACTAAGCATTTGAGTACTAAGATTATTACCATGTCTGTAGCTGTAGCTGGAGGATTTGGCGGCCTTGGCCGTGCCGTTGTCGAAGCCATCCTGGCTCAGGGCAAGCACGGTGTGGTTATACTGACAAGAAAGGTGAAGCCCTATTGAAGCATTTCCCAGAGTCGCTAGTTAACGAAAGTATCAAGGCAAAACCGGACTCAGAAACCTCGCCTGCTCGTG
Source organism: Neonectria punicea (assembly GCA_037954315.1). Taxonomy (NCBI): domain Eukaryota; kingdom Fungi; phylum Ascomycota; class Sordariomycetes; order Hypocreales; family Nectriaceae; genus Neonectria; species Neonectria punicea. The sequence continues at coordinate 37,447 of JAZAVJ010000042.1, read as the reverse complement.
TCGCGGTCGTCGATTACTCCGACGTGGCCTCGCTGACCGCAGTTCTGGAAGAGAATGAGGTGCACACAGTCATTTCAGCAGTGAACAACATCACCGGAGACAATAGCTCCGAAACCAACCTTATCCACGCAGCCGATGCATCGAAGACAGTGAAATGATTCATGCCCAGTTATTTCGGTGCGCATTATTCGCCAGAGTATGCATATCCCTTCCCACAAGTCAAGTACCATGGCTAAATCCATTCACTTGAACAGGCAGTACGCGTCGTTCCCGCCAGCAATGGCAAAGAAAGCTGCCCAAGCTGGGCTGGAGTCCTCGTCCCTTGAGTGGACCACAGTCTACAACGGCTACTTCCTGGATTACTTCGGAACCCCGAAGGCAAAGTCTTACCTTGACGACATCGCCTTCTTCATCGACATGGCCAACAATGCTGCTGCCATTCCGGGATCTGGAAACACCCCGGTCGTTTTCACGCACTCGTTTGACGTTGCGAAGTTTGTGGCTGCCGCGCTTAACCTGCCGGAATGGTCACGAGAATCGTACATCATTGGCGACAAGCTGACATGGAACGAGCTGTTGCGGCTTGCTGAGGAAGTCAAGGGTAAGACATTCGCAGGAAACGATTTCTTTTGAGCAAATCTAATTCCGAGTTCTTCAACAGGCACAAAATTCCAAGTCACGTACGACTCCGTTGAGAAGCTGGAGACCGGGGTCATGACAGAGCTACCCTCACACCCGCAATTCTATCCGCTGTATCCCAAGGAACACCTCCAGTTCTTCATGTCTGCATTCGGAGTGAACTGCGAGCGAGGTCAAGCAAACTTTACTCCTAGCCATACGCTCAATGAGAAGTTTCCTGAACTTCACGCCTTGACTGCGAAAGAGGTTCTGGTTCTCGGATGGGGCAAGGAATAAGAGGTTCCAACAATTAGTTTACCACTTCGCGTAGCTCAATTGCAAACAGCTCTACTCTTACGGAAGGAAAAGTCTTTAGAATAGAGCATCCATCTTCGTGTGAAGAGAAGCAAGGTCATGACGAAATATGCAGACCCAGAAATCCAGCAACGCCCCCGTGGTTCTAGCCCTTGAAACTCACGTAGTCTATCCGTGGAAGTTTTGAAATGACAAAAGGCCGTTGACAGTCGATTTATACGTCTTAAAAAGGTTAACGACGGATTTAATGAAACTTCGTCACTTACCCAAAGGTGCCGTTACACCAGATTAACGAAGCAAAGCCACGTGGAATTATTCCGTACAGGAACACCACACTTCATCGCACATCTAGGTACCCGAATTTAGTAGCCTAACTAGTCTAGGGTACAGCTCTTCTGCATGAAAATACTAAGCATCACTTCGTAATAGTCTGTAACTAAACATTTTGGGTTTCGGGCTCCGAGGAAACCGCCCCGCCGCACGTACCCCCGCTTAGAAAGCAATCAACTTACATCCGATCTCCTCGCTCTATCCAGCTACTCGCGCTTCGGATATTGCGCCTATGAAGCAGAGTCATTTGTCATCTGAGATGTTGAGAGTTGGTTCTAGGCGTTTAAGCGGCTTTAGGCATTAAGGTGAGAGTCTATCTCCGCATTGAGCTTCACCTTCCATCTTGCTGATGGATCTTAGCATCGTCACGAAGTCAAAGGTCCAAGGGAGATTGCTTGCGTTGACTACAAATACCAAGACATGGCCATGTTACGAGTATATTCTTCAGTCTTCATAAACACATCCAACTCGACTAACCACTACTCAAGAAACACCCACCGCATCACATCATTCTTCAAAATGTCTTCTTCGCCTTCCTCTTACAAGGCCGTTCTCGTGGAGAGCGCGGGTGCTCCCCTCGCCCTTAAAGATGTGCCCTTGGGCGAACCGAGCTCTGACGAGGTCCTCGTCAAAGTCATTGCCGGCGGAATCTGCCACATGGATGCAATCGTGCAAACTGGGTACCTGGGCAACGCGTTCCCTCGCATTCCCGGCCACGAAATCGTCGGCGACATCGTCAAGGTTGGCGAAGGGGTGACGGCTTTCCGCCCGGGAGATCGAGTCGGAGGTTCATGGGGACACTTGGCGGTCCAGTTCGCAAACCGCATGGGCTTCAAAGTCGTGGCTCTCAGCTCGGGAGACTCTAAGAGAGACTTCGCCAAGCAGCTCGGGGCGCACCAATACATCGACACCTCGACCGAGGACCCCATCGCGGCACTAACAGCCCTCGGCGGAGCGGCCATCATCGTGGCGACGGCCCCCAACGCCAAGGCCATCTCGCCGCTTGTTCAGGGCCTGCGGTCTCTGGGGAAGCTGCTTGTGCTCGCGCCCGTTGGCAACATCGAGTTCGACACGACGGCGATGACCCGTCGCGGCGCCTCGGTGCACACCTGGCCGAGCGGGAATATCCTGGACGCGGAAGAAACGCTGGAGTTTGCCAAGCTGCATGGGATCAAGTGCTTGATTGAGAAGTTTCTTCTGAAGGATGCGGACAAGGCCATGGGTCATATGCTTTCTGGGGCTGTCCGGTTCAGGAGTGTCTTGGTTATGGATGAGTGAGCGGCTTACACTAACAGCCTACTATCGCATACCTGGGGAGTTGAAGTGAATCGACGTTGACTTTTCTGAAATCTGCATATTCTAGTGCTACGAAAATACGTGTTAAATGTTCGGCTTCATGAGAAGTTTATCTGAAACGTTGCGCAATTCCCACACATAAATAGTTGAAGACTGACGCCGCAAGTCAGACTACATCGCTGACTCCGGAGTCGGCCGGCTTTTTCGGGTGGCGGGTCATCGGCGCCGAATTTCCCCACCGCGTCTCATCCGCGTCTCGACAAGCTACACACACACATTCACTCTCTTCAACGACAAGGCCCTCACAATCACCGCTTCACTCCAGCAATTAGGGATCCTGAGATCGTAACTCCGTTCTTCTCAATTGAAACCACGGTACAGCCCAGCATGGCGCAGAAACCTTGGCGCGACTGGGTTTACCTGGTCATCATCTCGACTCAGCTCTTTGGGATGCTCGGTACGTTGCAGGATGGATAGATGTTGACGTGAACACACTGGATTTGATCCATCCGAACTTATGTCCACGTGTCTTGCATTCTCGCTAGAGACATACTCGATTCTTTTCACCTCTCTTCTTCAAAACAGACCTCTCATCATCTCCAGTCTTCACCCATCTCGACGTCCTCACCGACTAACAAACCTCCAGCTCTCGACTTCGTCGCCTTCTACCCCAATTCCCTCTACGCCGCCCCCTCCGCGCCACTGCACTTCCTCGTGTCTCTCCGCAAGACCTACCTCGCCACCTCAGGCGACCCGTTCTTCGCCGACGCCGGCCACGCTCCGTGGTTCCAGGGCCTCCTCTACATCGAGCTCCTCGCCCAGTTCCCCCTCGCCGCCTACCTCGTCTCCCAGCTCGCGTCCAAGAAGCCCGCGTCTGGCTCGGGTGAGCTTGCGGGCTTGGCCTTCGGCTGCTTGACCGCCATGGGCTCTGTGGCCTGCTGCTTTGAGCTCTGGGAGATGGGGCCGGACATGGTCAAGGATGAGCACAAGGCGAAGCTGTTTTACGGGACCTATCTGCCGTTTGTTGTTATTCGTAGGTGTCACGCACGTTTAAGAATTATCGTGCGTGCTAACAGTTGCTAGCGGCCGTCATGGCCATTGACATGTACTTGAGGCTTCTCCCACGCGTGCGCGCCGGGACCGTTAAGCCCAAGAAGCAGTAGATGAACACGATAGATTTCGCTATGAAGGGCGGTATCACAGATAGTGTACAGTGTACAAGATTGACACGATGGATCCTTTCCACCAGTTATTTCCCAAGCGCAATGCAGCGGCATGCGTGCCACAGAACTCCCAAGACCCGACCTAGACTCCGTAAATGCAACGCCCGGCCACGAAGCCTAGTCTATCCTCTTTGAATGCTGCTTCGAGTACCCCCACCCGTTGCCCACGCCGTTGACCCCGTATCCGAGAGGCGTCGCACCACCGAGCGTCCGTCCCTTGAGCCTTCTAGGCAGGACTACCCCCAGGGTGTACATGCCTGCGCACAGCAGGCCGGCAATGAACGAGACCATGCTGTAGAAGACGGTGCTCGCGTAGATGTGGCCACCGAGACCCTGCCACTCAACGCGCCCGTCCGTCTTGGGCAGCGCCGGGGTCGGGAACCAGCGGATGGAGAGGCTCAACGGCAGGGGGTCGCCGATGATGAGCTTCCGCGTGAAGGAGCCCTGGAGGTGGCTCAGCGGGCTGGTGCTGTAGGCAATGCCGGAGTCGAGGACGCCGCTATCGTGGGGCCGCAAGTGGTGCTTCGGGGTGCTGTGCAGCAGGACGTTCATGTGGGTGCTGACGTGCAAGTGGCTCTTCTGGAGGGTGCCGGCGAGGGCGAAGACGAGGGGGATGTACTCGCGCTCGGGCAGCTTCTCGCCGACCATCTGGACCTCGGCCGGCGGGCGAGCGGGCAGACGACAGCTCAGGGGCGCGTCGCTGTGGATATAGAACTCGAGGAGGTGGAAGAAGGGGTCGTCGATCATGGGGAGGGTGCAGTTGACCTCGCCCTCGGTGCCGTAGCCGAACTCGAGCGGACGGCCGGTTTCGTTGCAGATAGGGAAGGGGATGTATTTGATCTCGTGGAGTTCGTTTTCGATGTGTTCGCCGGTTTCCCTGCGAGCGGCGCTGGTCATTATTGTGTCCTCAAGCCAGGGACAAGGAAGAGATTCTGCAGAAGAATCCGGGTAACTCACGAACTGCGGCTCATGCATTCCACGGGGATCGGGGCGCCGTAATGGTACGACGGCAGCCCATCCTCATGGGCGGCAGCGACAACGGGCGCCAAAATGCCCAAGGCGACGGCCAAAATAGAGGCAATCATGACGGCGCAAGTGGCCGAGGAAACGAATAGCGAGGACGATGACGACGACACGATCCGACCATGCTACGAGAACAAGTGAACAGCCCAGAAATGCCCGCGATCAAGCCCGAGACACAACCATAACTAGGCGACAGTCCACGTTTCAGCGATGCGACAATTGGTCTTTTTTTTCGACTGGGGGGTTGCTGCCTTGGAGGGAGGGAGGGAGCTCTGGAAGATGGTGATGTGGAGATGCCACCCTGGTTGTTTGATGCTGGGCGGGCGGATCACGTGGGCCGAGTTCAGGGGGAGACGCTTCTTGCGGAACGACAACCTCGTTGGACCAGGGCGATTTGTCTTGTAAGAGAAGTAAGTTAATAAAATGCGGTGTTCTCAGATTTGTGGGTTTTTCTTGGTGAGTTGAAAGAAACCGCTGGTAGAGATTATTTCCACTGCCTTCAATCGGCGCAACTTACACCAACATGCATCAACAAGACCTCAAATAGACGATTAGGTAGTCCACCTACTACACACAATCACCAATTCTACTTCTCAACCCTCCCCGTCATACAAATCACCGCATGTTGAATCTCCCACCCCTCACCCCCATACTTCTCCTCCAGATACCTCCCCATCAGCCCCTTCACCTCCGCCAACGGATGCGCCTTGATCGTCTCCTCGCTCCACCACGTACTCGTGACCCAGGCCAACATGCTCCCAAACGACCGCATGAACTCGTCCGCGCTCTTGACGCGGTACGTCCCCGGGTTCAGCGTCACTTGGACGTCCGCGAAGCCCTGCGCTCGGAGGTGCTGCTCGATCCACGCCGGATCCGTCCAGTCGCCGTCGGCGTGCTGCTGCATCTTGAGCGTCGCGGGGAACGGCGCGTCGAACGGGAACGATGCAAAGGCTGAGCGGAAGTCTGGTAGCCAGAATGTGCTCGAGGGGTGGAAGGTCGTGGCGCCGAAGATGCCTCCCGGTTTGAGGATCCGCTTGCAGTCTGGTGAAGGCGTGTTAGTGTGGTCTACGACTTGCTTCTAAGACGCTCGGTTCGACTTACCGGTAAGGACTGTGTCCGGGTTAGGGATGAGATGGAGAGTCAATCCCAGTCCGACGTGGCTAAAGGAGTTATCTGGAAGTCCAGTGTCCTGCGAACAGTACCGTGTCAGTCTTCAAAGCTTCCCCCATGCCCCTAGTCAACGCATATACGTACCCTAACATCCAGCACCGTGGCCGTCGTATTAACCCACCCCTCGTCAGCAATCCTCCTCTTCACGATGGCAACCATTTGCTCCGAGTTGTCGCCGCACAGAATCGTGCTCTTCTCGAGAACATCCTTGGGAATCGTGTCCTGGATTTCCTGCGTAAAGAGGCCAGTCCCACACGCACCGTCAAACAAATCCACAGGCGTGCCCATCTCCTCTGTAAGACCCATCTGCGGGAGCAACGGGGCTATCAGGCCGCGCATCACTCCTCGGGAGGCTACGAGGTACTCGTTCCCGGGCTTGTCGACATCCGAGTAGATCTTGGAGAGGTTCTTGGCCGCTGCGCCTTGTTCGCTTGTCATTTTTGCAAAAGGCAAAGTTGGTTTGCTGTTGTGTCTGAGAAGTTGTTGAGTTGCTTGCCAAGTGAATGCGTCGCGCATGGAGTGCAACATATATAGCAGACAAGTTTCCGAAAAGTCGCCGCGACTTCACCTGGGTTGTCGATGGAAACTTCTCAAACTAGCTCAAGCGATACTGATAAAACTACCAGTTTTGATCTAATGCTACCTGTCCCTGTCTTAAACGGCAATCCAACGCTGCGTAAACAGCTATACTCTACCTTGGTAGGTAGTCTGAACAAACACCTTGATGGCACAGTCAGTTGACGATTCAGTTGACACCCACACACCAGCACCCCTAAGAGCAAGACTTATTTTGGACGTAACCAACTTAATCTTACATCATCACCCTAACATCCCTGACTTTCACGCCCTCAAGTCGGATGTCACCTTATCCGCAAATCACATCAGCCACGAAGGAGCAGCACACAGCGAGCGACGACGATTCCTCATTAACCTAGCTGCACCAAACGCCAGCTCTTTTCTCTACCCCTTCCAAACTCCGAGCAGAAACCTCTAATTCCCCTTGAACCTCCATTTCTAAAACCCTCAAGGGAAGTTGCTGTTCTCTATTCTGTATTACATAGCCTTGACCTGGACTGTCGTTCGCCCTCTTTATGTGGTGTCAAGATGTGTCGGGCCTGGCGGGAGACTTGGAGGGCCGACACGGGGGGACCAGCTCTTGCAAGGGCTTGGCTTTGGGTTGGAGAACCCGAGCGGAGAGCTGGTCGAAACGTGGGCCTGGCGAGATATGTTGTCAAAGGGGCTCGCCAGGAAAAGGACCGAACGTTCGGTGAACGCGGTCAACGTAGTTTTGGTGCTGTTGTTGGAGCTGTAGCATCGCAGCTATCTGTTGCTGTGGTTGTAGAGGGAGGAGCCAGCTCACTCCGCAGAGCAACGGCGAGGCATCGGAAGCGGTAGAAGCTGCCAAGTAGAAGGCATCGTGGCTGAGGACAAGAAACCGTCGGCGAGGAAGGATATGCAGTGTATGCTTCCCTTTCGGGGCTGTGTTATTGTGTCGTGAGCAGAACAAACCCTCCAAGCTGGCCCTCGCCTCGCACTTATACCCGCTCAACCCAGCCCCCAAAGCCTCGCGCTCAACAATTCAATTTTTTTTTTTTTTATCATAAAAATAACAAATATGACCGGCAAATTCCTCGTGCGCCCAAGGGGGCGGCTCGGCATTGGCCCCCTAAAAGTGAGGCGAGCAGCATGCGGGCCGCCTCACCTCTGCGCCAGCGCGTGGGAAACACAACACCAACATCAGCCCGCCCTGCAACAGCTTGGGGGCGGTAGTTGGGGGGGAAATGAGAAGTAATATTGGTTTTTTTTTTTTTAGTATCTCGTTCGGTGCGACTCCGGCGTGGGTGAGGCCTCAACTCTGAGGTGAGGCCTTCACGGTGAATGCCTCGGGTGGCATGGTGACGCTCGCCCGGCAATCAATCACTCCACATTGTGTAATCAGCTGCGTCGCAGTTGTATACCTGGACTAACTCCCGTGGGTAATGGGTGGCCAAGAGCACCGCAGCACGGGGGTGACTACGTGGGTGAGGCTGCGGGTTCCGACGTTTGAAGCTTGGTACGCAATCTTTCCTTTCTTATTCCTTGTTTGCTTTCGAGGGACGGCTCTGAATCCCCCCCTGTATAATTACAACAGTACGAATAGACCTGCCTGTACGCACGACCATGCCATTGGCGCCTGTAACATATCCATCATCCCTTTAAGGCCTTACACATTGAAACACGCCACTCAAGCCTCCTATCCACCGCATCTCCCAGCATCCCCTCAGGCGAATCTGAGCGTCCCCGTCGTCACCCGCTGTGCCAGTCCATCCACCTCCCGCTTCAGCGACTTGAGAACCCTTCTCACATCCGCCAGATCCGCTCCTCCCGCGTTGTTCCCGTGTCCGGGCGGGGGCAACGCGGCGTCGCACCGTTTAAGAAGCTCTACCACCGACGGGCCAATCGATCCGCCCTTGCCTCCGCCTCCCCGCCTGCGGACTTCCGACGTCCAGTCGTTCACCACGAATACGATCAGCTCTATGATGCGGTTACGCACCGAGCCACTAAATCCGTAGTCCTGCGTGTCAAAGATGTTCTCCAGCACGCGCACGATCATGTCGTGGGACACACCCAACGTCAGGAACAGCTGAACGGGCCAAGTAGGATCCGCCCCGATTGTAGCGTCCTGCTGGTAAGCCACAGCGTACCGACATAGCTCGGGAAGGAGGGTCTGGATAGGGAAGATGAAGCTGTCCAGGGATGTTCGGTGAGCAATGTTCTGGATCTTGCTCGTCACCGATTCGTAAGGGAGTGGGGGCGACGGCATCCCGGGCTCCGAGTTTTCAAGCCGGGACATTATCTCATCATGGGTTTGCTGGATTAGGTTACTCCATGTGCCCGAGATGGTCATATGGTTGCGATAGTCGGCAGCATGGTAGATGAGTAGGCACAGGTCGTAGTAGCCGGCCTGGTCGGCGTAGTCGTTGAAAAGCTGTGATAGTGTCAGCCACCCAATCCTTGTCATCGAGTCTAGATATCTTACCTCCGAAAGACCTTGGATCTTCCCCTTGAGAGCGACTTGGATTTCCACCTTCCTATCCGAGTCGATCCGCTCGTCCGCCTTCAACCTCTCCAAAAGGTCGTCCTGGATGTGTGCAATCTCCAGCAGCTCAGTGACCTCATGGTTGAGAAGCTGCTGTTGCTGGCGGCTCACACCCGAGGTCGCAACGTTAGCATTCGCCTTGGCAAGACTAAGCAGCCTAATGCGGTCCTTGATGCCAATTGGGAAGTCTGAGTTGGCCAACTGAGCCTGGACCTCGGCGGCGTCGAAAAAGCGACTCCGGTTGGTGTAGAAGCGGCAGAGCAAATCAGCATGCTCCACATTTGTGCCAGCAAGACGCTGGAGAAAGGTGATGACGTGGGGAGACTCAATGCCCAGAATGCGATCCGTCCAGCCCTGTTGAATGTACCATTCGTAGAGGTCGAAGTGGAAGACCTCGTCATCGGAATCGTTGACGACGTCGTAGGCCTCAAGCCTCTTGGTAGCGATCAGCGTCAACCTCCCGTCGATCATCTCGGGCTCGAGGCTCGATGCCGCATCCAGATGGCGCAAAACGTCGTGAATCATGTCGTAGCAACGCTTCCTGTCGTTAAAGGCGTTCGCCCTGGGATCAGCTGACGGCTTCCCATCGTTGATCCACGACAAGGCTGTGTTACCCCGGTCCTTCTCCCGGGCGACCACCAGGCAGAGTTGGATCGCCCCGGCATAGTACTTGAGGTCGACGTACTGCGTAACAGCGCCCTGGAGGTTGGCAAACGTCAGGCTGCCGGCCACCTTCTCAAACAGTCTCAAGCTTTCGTGTAGGAGACTTCGCGACTGGTTGGTGTTTGGGGGTTGGTCTGAGGCCCTCTTCAACTGCTCTTGCGCCTTGAAGATGACCACGTCGTCTGGGCTGCAGAAGCTGCCACACCTCCGTCGCAAAGCGTCGGCAACAGTCTCTACGTTCGAGCCACTCTCAATATTGCGGTTAACAATGGCTTTCACGAGTAGCTTGGCGAGATCCTTGCCATCTGCCTGCGAGAAGAGCTTCTCGTACGTCAGATCCCTGAGCTGCTGGCGCGCGGTTTCATCCAGTCTAGTATAGATGTCGGCTACGCGCTCATCGAATAGCATCAGCACAAACGAGATGCCCTCAGAAATGCTCTCCATCAGCTTCTGCAGGGCGTGCAGCGCCTGATGCTCAGCCTGCAAAGCCACCTCCTCTTGTCGGCTTGACACATGCTGCAGGTCCGACGGGCCTGACAAACCCTGAATCAACCCCCGATTCGCATCAAGAAATCGCCTCAGTCTCTCCAGGTTCTCCTGAACAGTTCCCAGCTTTGACAGAGGGATAGTTGAGTTGATGATGATGCCACCGGTTGGCGACGCGCCGGGCTGGATGACAGGGGCCTTCCAGAGCTTGCGAATCAAGCGGGCGAGATAGAGTGCCAGGGCGTCATGCCGGGAAGACAGCCTGACCGAATCGGTGGTCAGAGACGTGCCATCAGTCTCCGTAATAGTAGGCTGTCCACCAAAGTCGACGAATACCGACCTTGCGCGGTCCTCTGTTGCCTGGTCGATGGCGCGGGCTGCGCCTGGTCTTGAGTCACCACCATGACCGCAAGACACCGCCAAGGCAGTCGAAACAGTTTCCACGCGGCCATAGAGCTGAATGAAGCGTCGACACACCTGCTCGTAACCCTCGTCTCCCACAGCGCCCCGAATGGCGGACGCAAAGATGTCCACGAACCTCCTCCGTCGAATAATGTGCACACCAGTGTTGGTTAGAACAGCAAACTCGCTGGGCGGGTCGTCGAACTGGACAGCGAGTTCGTTACCGAATCCAAAGGGCTGGCCAGCCGCCGAGAAGGGCTTCGTAATTAAACCAACAGCCTCGGCTCGGCTACCAATATCGATCCAACTTGCGTTCTCAAAGTATTTCAGGGGTGTAGTCGGCGACGTTTCCTTAATGCGTCCAGTTTCTGGCCCAGAAACGAAAAGAGAATCGGCGTTGGGGTTTGAATCACGGCTGATGAAATCCAAGAAATATCCAGGGGCAAACCGCGCACCCTGTCGGCTGTATTTCAACATGGGGGACTCTAGATCGGTGACGGTCTCACCGCCAGAGTAGCCAGATCGTCGGGGTGCCTGGCTCGGAGGGAACTTGATGAACTGGACCTGCATACTCTGCGGTGCCATATTGGACTGGGAGCCGTAGAGGTAAGAGGAAGCGTTCGTGGCGCTGAAGAACAGGCGGCAGCCAGTGTTAGTGAGAGCCATCAAATGGAGCTTCGACGCCTCCTGCTTGGAGATTGGGCTGATAGCAACGATGGTCGCCCGGTCGTTCAAAAGCTTGGAGTGGCTAATCATGTGAGCAATGTCACGAAGACAATGCACCTTCTCCTTCTCAATGACCTTGTTCAATCGATCGGGTGCGTCCATGTAATAAGTTCGGATAGTCGATCTACTCGACAGAGTGTAGACGAGATTTCGTGAGTCGTCAATGACAATGTCGACGAGGTGCTCAGGCGACTTTTGCGACCAGAAGCCCGATTGCAGAGTGACAACTGAGGACCAACCAGGATTCGTATGGTTGATCTTACCGCACCGATTCGAAAACCACTTCTCCTCAGACTGGTAGTAGAGCTCGTTGATGTCGATGTCGCTGCTTCCTCCGAAGAAGATTCGTCCATTGGCAGATCCCGTAATCACGCGAACATCGTTGCCGCGCAAGGGCAGGCCCATCTTGGTCTGGTAAAGAGACACCGCTTTCGTCCCCGAGGGGGTGTCAGTGGCGGACACGCCCAGAAGGATAATCTCTGAGGAGGTAGCGACGACCAAAATGTGCGTGATAGTGTTGACGAAGATGCCAGGCTTCGGAGGCACGAGTGCCACGGCGTGGATAGTGTGAGCCTGGTCCTCAAAGCCGATGAGTTCGGGATCGGTGTGTGTGTAGTCCCACAGGAACAGCGAGTTGTCGATGACTACCCACGCGTGGTTAATCTCAGCAAAGAGACCCATGAGTGTCTGGAGCTCGCCCGCATTATAGTGGTCAAAGACTTGGTTCGGGATCGGATACATTTGCGTCTTGTGGAATGGGGCGATGGGAGATTCGGCGGTTTCAACATCATATTCGGAGGATGCGCCCTCTATCGCGCGAGTTAGCACATCGTCTCAATACTTTCCGCGAAAACCTACGTCTGCAGTATGAGTCCAGGTCCGGGAAACGTTCGTCGGCCTGTAGGAAGGAGTTGATAGCCCTAGCGGCCTTGACGACAGGAGGCACGTTCTCGGATCGCGGCGGCGGCAGGATGCTCGGCGACACGAGACCGTCGCGGTTGGTTGGTATAGGGGTAGAAGAAACAGAAGTTGTAGCAGCCACGCTTCGTGATGTAGGCGCGGTCGTGGAGCTCTTTGTACTGACGCCCTTTGTCGGCTGGCTGCCGTCGGACCCAGCGAACAGCTGTCGGCGCACAGGATCAGAGCCGGCCTGGAATCTCGAGGTAACGGCCGGCGTGTTCAAGAAGGCGCCGGGCACTGGCCGCACCGGAGTGGTCTGGGGAAACGACATGATGGCCAGCAGAACGACCCTCGCCGGGGCCTAGAGTGCAGCTTCACCAATCCCGTAGAGCAGGCAGCACCAGTCGGCAGATCATGTAGGGGGCGCGTGAAGAAGAGAGGTCGCAGATTGATCGATGGCGGACCTGGATCGTTCGCGTCGCGGGATGAGGCTCGTCAATGTCGGGTTCGTCACGTCGTCGGAGGGCTCGAGGTGGTTTGCAGGGGCGGAGATGCTCGCTGTAAACAATTTTAGACGAGAGCTTGGGGAGGCTGGATGGCCACGGATTTTTCGCGACTGGGGCCAAGGCGCTAGGACCATTTCGGGCGCAAGGCTGAGAAACACCTGGCATTGTGAGACGCGTAGGTACTAGTAGTGCTTTAGTCTCACAAAAACACAAAAAACGACAGGTGCTTTGCTTGGATTTGTTTGTTTGATGGAATGTGTGCATCGTTTAGTAACAACAGTAAATGTTGTCTTGGTAAAAGGTCATTGTCTTGAGCCACCCAAAGCTTAGTGCCTAAGCTACAATGCCACCGTGACAGCAGCCCATCATCGATACAGATGATTCATTTAATCCACCTCAAGCAAACAACTCCAATCGAATCGCGTTGGTTCCTCCTTAACTTATACTTTCAGTCCTTGGAAATTTGAAGCTCCAGACAGCAGTAAATGCCCCATTTTCGCCTTGAATCATCTCCCATATCAAATTGACGCATGAATGTTCCCAGCGCTCTGGATCTACACGTATATGCATTTACTCCTTCTTGGCCTCACGAGCCTGCTTTCGAAGGGCCCTCCGGCGGATATCGATGTGCATCTTCTTGTTCTGCCCGACGGTGATGGAGCTGTTGACACCAGAGATGTTCTCAATGAACCACAGCATGTAGGCATGGCTCCACCAGGGTGTATAGGTATAGGGCGCCGCTTGGTATCCACCAAGACCAATCTTTCCAAGAGCAGACTTGACAAAGGGACGAGCATTGGGGACGAGAAGGCTGGCGCGGCGAACCTTGCTCATGGCTGTGGTGACCAGGTGGCTCAGGACGAGATACACATCGACATTGTCGTCAGCAAGCTCCGATGCGAGGGCGATGCTCCACTGCTGGAGGAAGGCCTTGCTGCCAGAGTAGGTAGCGAGGTATGGGGTTGGGGTCCAGCCAGCAAAGGACCCCATGGTAAGAATCAGTCCGTTCTTGCGCTGCTTCAGGATGGGGGCGACGGCCTGGGTGACCTTGAGCGTACCAAGGCAGTTGATGGTGACAATGCTCTGGAGCTCTTCTGCGGGAGTCTCAAGGAAGGACACGGGCATGCTGTGGCTCTGGCCGACGTTGTTAATCAGAATACCAACATCGAGATCCTGGACGAGCGCACGCAGGCGATCGAAGTCGGCGTCGTTGTTCTGGGAAAAGTCCATGGCCAGGGTCTTGACCTGGAGGCCCTTCCCAGGGTATTTCTGCTCAATCTCCTGGGCAAGAGTCTCCAGCTTCGATTGGGTTCGGGAAACGAGGATAAGGTTGAAGCCCTTGGCGGCGAGCTGCACAGCATATTCCTTGCCGAGGCCGTCCGACGCACCGGTCACGACGGCCCAGGTGCCGGGCTTGCCATACTTTCGGAGCTACAGCAGGCAAACGTTAGAAGCCACTCTGCCGGGACAGTAGCAAAGAGATGCCGGAACACTTACATTGGTGCCTCCAAGCACAAAGGCATCCGCGACAAGCTTCAGGTAGCTCAGCAGCTTAGAGCCCAGGACGAGGGCGCCGATACTAGCGAGCCCCCACTGCACAGGCTGCGGCACGCGCTGGAGGATCGCCAGGACGGCATCCAAAACGGCATCCATGACTTCAATTGTGGTGTCGGTGTTGATGTCGGTATCGGATGATCAAGTGGAGAGACACAGAATGTTGGTGGTAGAAAAAGAGATGGGTCACAAGTTTCGATCCGGGGAAGTGTTCAGGAACCGCTGTTGAGAACCTGCCTGCCAAACCTGCCCCTCTAGAATCTCACCCCTGGCGCTTGTTGAGGCGGGTGGCCCAAGCTTCTTCAATGGATCCGAAGTACGAATACGCACATGCATCGGGACTTTGCGCTGGAGCTGTCGGCAGGAGCCGGTCCCGCAACCGCCTATTAAACAATCTCCGTCCAAACATTAAACATCACTCCTCCCGTCACAACAGCTGCGCATCGCCTGCCACACCTCCAATTGCGCTACCCTCCAATCATTCCTGTCACAAACATCGCAATGGACTTGCTCAAGTCGCTCCTCCCCGAGGCAAAGGGCATCCTGCCTTACTACATGATCATCGTAAGCCATCCCACTCCAACCCCAACCCGTCAGTTCATTGGATCGTACTCACCGCATGTCAGCTCTCCCTCACCTCAATCGGGAACTCGCTGCAAAGCTATGTAACTCTGCACTTCTCCCGACGAGTCTACAACGGTCGCTTCATCCGAAACCCGAATCTGCCCCCCAGGACGGCCAAGTTCGAGCCCGAAGACTCGACCGCGAAGCTCATCCCCGCCCACAACGATCCCAAAGCCACCGACCAGTTGACCCCCCTCGCCGGTCGCCTCTTCGGCACCTGGACCCTCATTACCTGTGTGGTGCGCTGCTACGCCGCCTACAACCTGCACATCGGCCCGGTCTACACCATTGCCTACTGGACCTACCTTGTGGCCTTGGGACACTTTGCTACCGAGCTGTTCATCTTCAAGAGCATGACTTTTGGTGTCCCCCAAATGTTCCCCTTTACTCTGGCCACACTCTCTTTGATCTGGATGCCCCTGGTACGCGATCACTATGTTGAGTTCAACTAAACAACAACTTCTGCTCTGTGAAGCACGGATAGTCAAAAGGGTTAGAGGTAGGGTTGCTCGCTCAGCATCGGTAGATCTAGAGTAAATCTCGCAGATGTATAGAGTTGGCTACATGTCTTGGTCTATTCTACAATTCTCTTCTAAGACTACGTCGATTTGTTTCGGTACAGCTCTCCTGCACAGTTGCGCAATCGGGCCGCAGCCTGCTCGGGAGTAATGTCTCGCTGGGGCTCTGCCAACAGCTCGTATCCAACCAAAAACTTCTTGACGGTGGCGGATCGCAGAAGGGGAGGGTAAAAGTGCATGTGGAGGTAGGCGTTGTCAATCTCCTCGGCGGTTCCATCCAGGGGAGCTTGGTGGATTCCGGAACTGTAGGGGAAGCTGCACTCGAACAAGTTGTCGTATCTCCTGGTGACTTCCTGGATCGCATCGGCGAATTGAAGTCGCTCCTCGTCCTTGAAGTCGATAAGGGAACGAATATGGCGCTTGGGGAGGATGAGGACCTCAAAAGGCCAGACTGCCCACCAGGGGCACACCACCACGAACGACTCGTTCTGCCAAACGATTCGCTCTTCCTTTGCCACCTCCAGCTTGACATAGTCCTCTAGCAGATGGCGGCCACCATGTTGAGCGCGGTATTTGGTCATCTGCACGAGCTCCTTGCCAGGCTCCTCGGGCATCGTCGATGTCGTCCATACCTGGCAGTGGGGGTGGGGGTTCGAACAGCCCATAGCAGCGCCCTTGTTCTCAAAGATCTGCATGTAGCGATAGTCCTCCTTGGGAGAAGGGGCTGCCTCCTTGGGCAAAGAGATGGTGAGATTTTCCACTCCGGCCATGAGCGGGTTCGACTTGGAGAGATGGTTGGCGTAGATGCGCGTCCAGTGCTCAACAATGGGAACGATATCCTTTCCAGGCATGTCGGCCAGGGTGAGGTGGTGCTTTGGCGAGAAAGTGAGAACATAGCACACGCCCTTTACTCCCTGGGCTCTGAGCAGGAGAGATTCCAGGTCTGGTTGCATGGTCAGCTCACGTTAACGGGATATGCGCCAGATGAATCAATGCACCATTTGAAGAGGTCTCGGCCTCATAGTCGGGCTGCTGTTCCTTGACGGCGCTGTAGTCGTTGACAAACGCAAATGTCTTCTCATAGTCAGGGTTCTTGTCCCCAGCAGCACGCGCATTTCTGGGGCACAAATAGCACTGGCAGTGTCAGATCAGAAGCACTCTAGTTGGAGTGCGAAAAGCGCACCGTGGGGTCATATTCGGGGAGCTCGCTTGCGACCGCGGCTTCTTGCTGTCCCCTGGGGATTGTCAGCACAATTACGCTGATACCGCAAGCAGATTCCGGGCTGAGACTCACTGCCAGGGTCGCTTCGTTCGGTGAGGGGAAACCAGAAGCCAGGAATCCGTCAGCGGATTGTATCTCCGGTGGGAAATATCATCGAGGATTTGGTCCGGCATGACAGTCGAGATCACGGCGTGGCGTGGTATGGAAGCAACAGTGAAAGAAGGGTTAAGTTTGTAGGCTTCTGCTCACTACACGCAATGTCCAATGTGTATTCGTACGGGATCCCAGAAGAATTATTCAGAGGGAGACGACCAGATAAAAAGAAGACAGAGCTCGGAAAATGGCTCTCGTGGGGATCTGGGCTCTGGGATGGGTGCGCTTAAACGGCCTGCCACCTACTCACCTAGGCAATGATAACGCGTGGTAATGGAGCCGTCTCGGCGAGGTTCTCGGCGCAGAGACATGCGAATTGGTCGCGACGTCCAGGCCGGTGACGTGGGGACCCTCCTCCACCCGCTTGACGCTTCACCCATGTGCTGATCTGGAGACTGGAAAATTGCTTGGCTCTCCAAGTATCCAGGAGACGATCCACCAGTTCCGGTGCCGATATACCGGTGGCGGTGCTCATAAAGGAACGAGATGCCATCCTGTCGCATCGGCTGACCATGTCGTCTTAACGCTACAGGTTCCTACGTCTCTCTTATTCACCAGCGGGCCTTGATCTTCTTCAAACCAACATTCATCCATGAATTTACAAATACATTGGAGTGAGACAGCCTGGGATAAAACAGACATTCCTCCTAACTTCGTCCGATTATTCTCTTCCATGGCGTCAGTTCCCTTCCACGCCTCCATCACCTGGCTGCGCTTCAGTGTTCACCGAATGGCGGGGTCTCTTCTGTGGCTTGTCATGTGGAGGCGGCGGTTCCGAGTCACGTGGTGTTTGTCATCCTGCTTCGCCAATCCGTCCAAAGGGACCACCGAATGCCAACGAAGGACGCAGTGCGCCTGGTCTATTTTTCATCCAAACTTAGGTGCAAGGCTGTGCTTCGTAGACAAAGGCTTTACAGCTAAAGGAAATGGAATTCCGCCCATGCCCTTCCCCTGGCCTTGCTCGATTGTTTGTTCATGTTCCGGTTCACGTGACTTCCATCATCAACAGATCTGAACGGCCTGAGCTCAAATGTGGGGCGCGCCCTGAACCCCAGCATTGCGCCTGCCCCGGGCCTTGCTGGTCCTGCTGGCTGGAGGCGCACTTCGTCCTATTACGGGACCCATCCCAGGCAGTGAAGCGCCCAAACATCCAACGTCAAACGACCAGCAGCCCATCACATCTCCATCAACCACAACCCCGAACCCGCATTTTCCATCGAATTTCGCGTCGCATTACCTCGCACACCACTTGCGCATCCCGATTATACCGCTATCCCGCCGCCGTCGCGCCTGCCGCCGTCTCTAGCTTGGTGGTGCGACTCAAGCAGGGGGGCGTCATCAAGCTCCCCGCCCGTCGAGATATCGGACAAGATGGGCGTCATACGCAAGAAGACGATCACCAGGGGCGGCGAGGGAGGAGTCAAGTACGTCTGCGACGTCTGCTCCTCCGATATCACATCTACAGTGAGTGGCTTCCTGCTGCCTTGAGACCGCAACCGGACGTGTCCAGCCAGCTCGGGGAAACCCCGGCTATTTATCCCCATGTCATATGAAGTCGCTCTAACATGGTGGTGATACCAATCTAGGTCCGCATTCGATGTGCCGATCCTATCTGCAGCGAGTTCGACCTTTGCGTCTCGTGCTTTTCCAATGGCGAGGCACGCAATTCACATAATCCGGCCACCCATGCCTACCGTGTTATCGAGCAGAACTCGTTCCCCATCTTCGACCGGGATTGGGGCGCAGACGAGGAGCTTCTCCTATTGGAGGGCGCGGAAATATACGGCCTAGGCTCCTGGGCAGACATCGCCGACCACATTGGAGGATTCCGCGAAAAGGACGAGGTCCGCGAACACTACCTCAAGACATTTGTCGACTCACCTCGCTTTCCACTTCCGAAGCGGTGCAGCCCCCACGATTGTGAGCTTGCCAACGAGATCCCTCGTGATGAGTTCCAAGCGCGAAAGAAGAGGCGAATAGAGGAACGGAGGGAAGCCGCCAAGAATGCGCCGGCCCTGCAGCCCAAGACAAAACCTACAGCGAGTGTCCCGAGTTGTCATGAGATCCAGGGTTACATGCCTGGTCGTCTCGAGTTCGAGACGGAGTATGCGAATGAGGCCGAAGAAGCTGTTCAACTGATGCAATTCGATCCCGGCGATGGCTTAAATCCGCGAACGGGCGAGCTCGAGCCAGAAATGGAACTCAAGCTGACCGTTATGGATATTTACAACTGTCGGCTGACCCAGCGTGTGGAGCGCAAAAAGGTCATCTTCGAGCATAACCTCTTGGATTATAGAGAAAATACCAAGACTGAGAAGAAGCGAACCAAGGAAGAGAAGGATTTACTACACAAGGCCAAGCCATTCGCCCGGATGATGAACCACGACGATTTCGAGGACCTGAACCAAGGTCTCCAAGATGAACTCAACTTACGACAGGCCATCTTGCAGCTGCAAGAGTGGCGAGCCAATCGAATCGGAGACCTCAAGAGCGGCGAGAAGTACGAGCTGGACAAGTCACAGCGTGTCCAGAAGGCGATACCTATGGGATCCATGGATCGCGAGCGTCTGGCCTCGGCCCAACGAGCGAAGCAGCCAGTCGCACCAGAACCCCCAAGTGGGGCAGCTCTGCTCGTTGCCCCCGAGCTGCCTATCCGTTTGTCAAACGCAGCGGTGAACGCGGCGGCGGCGACGGCGACAGGGACGAACGGCGTAGTCAATGGCGATGTCAAACCATTGACCAACGGGCATGTCAACGGTGTTAACGGAGTCAACGGTGTTAATGGCGTCAATGGCATTAAAGGTGTCAACGGCACTAATGGTGTCAACGGCGTCAACGGTGTCAACGGCGCAAATGGACATGTGCCTGCAAAGCAGAAATACGTCCCTCAGATTATTTCCGGCGTACAACCGTTGCAGCTGAGCGAGGATAACGCACCAGACGTTCACCTGCTCACCCCTGAAGAGACCAAGCTGTGCGAGGTGATTCGACTGCAACCCAAGCCGTACCTAATGATTAAGGAGCAGATCCTCAAGGAAGCCCTCAAGACGAACGGGACTCTTAAGAAGAAGCAAGCGAAGGAGATCTGCCGGCTGGATTCACAAAAGGGCGGACGGATATTTGACTTCTTTATCAACTCGGGGTGGGTAGGCAAGGCGTGAGAACGGATGTTATGAATACCCTATGGGGAGCGTTGAATGGAAACGACAGTCTTTTGGAACGTGTCGCTGTAGTGTATTAGCTATGAGCAGTGTGTTGCTTCTGTATATCAGAATTCATGATCAAACCGTGATGAAATATCCTACAGAGTGTATGAGGGTAACATTGCAGACCTGATCCTGAACCTCACTCTTTTTGTTTAGTGATGTTGTAGACTATGACCCCGCGACGCCGCTAACCCCGCCAACGTCGGACAGTTTGGTGCAGTGGAGCATTGTGCCGGACATCTCTCAGAAACCTTGGCCAGTGAGCTCCAACTCCAAGCTCGAATTCGTTTTCACTGCATTCTCTATGCGGCTATCTTTCAGTTTCCACAAAGCAGCTCTGAAATCGCTTCGCACAATGGCCACCATTGCGAACCTCCGCTGGCTGACGGCCAAGTCGCTGTCGGAGAAGATCCTCGAAGAGCGCGAGGCCAAGGACCCAAGCTTTGCCATCATCGACGTCCGAGACAACGGTAAGTCCATGCCATCTGCCCATATGCCCAGACAGCTGACTCGAGCAGACTACATCGGCGGGCACATCAAAGGCTCGACCAACGTCCCCGCGCACACGCTGGACGCGATGATGGCGACGCTGGTGCGGCGGCTCAAGGACAAGAAGACGGTGGTGTTCCACTGCGCGCTGAGCCAGCAGCGCGGACCCAGCGCCGCGCTCAAGTACCTGCGCGAGCGCGACGGGCTGCTGCGCGCCATGGGCGAGGATGCCAAGGGCGAGGACGGCCAGGAGGTGGTGGTGCTGGAGCGCGGGTTCCAGGGGTGGCAGGAGGTGTACGGGCCGGATGGGAGGTTGACGGAGAGCTATCGGAAGGAGTTGTGGGAGGGTTACTAGGTCAAGGAAGGGGTGTATCTGGGTTATCTTTTGGGGATGCACACAGGCTCCTTACAACTCGACTGGGATGTCCATTCCATACAAAGAGTAACAGAGGGGATGCGTGTGATGGCTCAAGGCAGGTTCTCTCAGTATCCTGAACACATCGGGCTTGTATGATGGAAGTACACAAGCACTCCTCTGGACTTTCCATGTTAACTCTTCTCAACTAGAAGGAACTGTTTCTACAGTAACTTCATCTCCATCTCCAGTTAAGACCATCTCCGTCCCCTGCTTCAGCCAACTCTTCTCGTTCAAGCTTCACCACCACTCTTATCCTCCCAGTCAACGACAGTCTCACTACCCTAAGACGCAGCCTACAACTTCGATCATCACAGATTCTTACAAACACCGCGCCGCCACATTCACCCATCATACTTCAAATCCATCAACTACCAACTTTCAGCATGGTTTCTTCCTGGATCACTCGGCTTGTCAATGCTGTGTTGGCACTTGTCCCGGATCTCAGCAACGAGAACTTTTTCGCCGGTTGCGGTGCCCTCCTTTTAGCACTCGAGCTCGACCAGGTTCATGAGTTGTGCGAGAGATTATTCGTCTTGATCCGAGGAGGCTTCGGATGGGTCTACCAGGTCGTTCACAGAACAATCCGGGGTCCCCGCGTTCGGGCAAAGGACCTGGAAAGCGGAGATGAAACGGACATGTTCGGCGAACCGATAGGCCTCAACATGGATGTCGATTTTACGAACGACGGGTTTACAACTCAGTCCAGCTCTCAGCCCGGCAGCCCGAACCTCGACGGCACTTCGATGATACGCAGGCCTCAGATCCCCAGACCTACACGTGCACGGGAAATCAACGTTGGAGGGATGGACGTGCATCGTGATGATGGCTATTGGAGGCGTCAACAATGGAACAACGCCAACAACAATCCCCGTATCAGGAACGCAAGCTTTGTTTCAATGAACAGTAGGGCTTTTCGAACCATGCCAGCCGTTGTTGAGGGGAGGGCCACCTCTCGCACGGTCTGACGCGGTATTGGACAAGTCTCAGGATGAACGGTTGAACGGACAGTGCGGAAGGGAGTGGAATTTCAGGAAAATAGCCATTCAGACATGATATTCAAATCAGACAGCGAAGCCTAGTAAATGCACTTGGATTATAGCGACATTGAGGATGACAGTCCCGTGCCTACTTGACTACCCTAGACCGTTGACCGGACCCTTGCTGCGACGCATCGGGCATGACGCATGACGCAAACGTTTGACTGACTGCAGGCTCCACCGCAAACTGACGGGAGTGCAAAACAGCCCGTGGCCAGTGGCTGCAGTTAGTGGAGAGAGCCACTGTTATCGCTGACCATTGGCGGCGTCTGCACTGGGCAGCGTTTGCACCTTGGCCGCTGGGGATTGGGCTGGGAGTTCGCCGGCGGCCGCGGCTTCGACTGGATCGTCGCAATCAATCTGGTGCCGTGTTTCCCTCCTCCACCAATTCCCATTGATCGTTTGTCTCCTTGTTTGTTGGGAAGAAGCAAATCAGTCAACCACACGAATACGACCGTTTTTCTTCCTCTTCCAGGCTATAAAGAGACCCTAAGCCCGCCACTCGTTGTGTGCCCGTCCTCTCGCCTACCTATACTTTGCAGCATCTGCCCCTCCCCCCACCGATACACACAGATTACCACAACCCCGCCACGAGCAAGCGTCGCAGACATGGGTTCGAAGCCAGAGCAGGGCAAGGATGGCGATGTAGACATTTCCAGTACGTCGCCGAGGATGCGCGCTCTTTTGCCAGAATTGCTTACAATGCTGCTGTACAGACCTGGGCTTCACACCCGTAGTGAAGATTGACGGCGCGTGGACCGTGGAGAAGGCGATCCAGGAGGTGCCTGGCGGTACGCCTCAGGAGGGATCGTCCTCCCCGCTGGCCTTTTTCCACATGCTCGAGCGACTCAAGACGACGAAGCGCGAAGGATGGCGACGATTTGGGATTTTCAGGTAAGAGCGGATTTCAACACTGCGAACGGGAACGGGAACGGGAATGGGAACGCGACGTGCTGATAGACGGCGGGAACAGGGGAGAGTCCATCGCCGACCACATGTACCGCATGTCGATGATTTCCATGTTCGCCCCGGCGACGCTCGCCCCCAAGCTTGACCTGCCCAAGTGCGTCAAGATGTGCCTGATCCACGACATGGCCGAGCTGCTGGTCGGCGACATCACGCCCGTCGACGGGGTGCCCAAGCCCGAGAAGAGCCGGCGCGAGGCGGAGACGATGGACTTCCTGACCAAGAACCTGCTGCGCAACGTGGCGGGCGGCACGACGGGCGAGGACATCCGGGCCATCTGGCAGGAGTACGAGGACTCGGAGACGCTGGACAGCCACTTCGTGCACGACGTCGACAAGATGGAGCTGCTGCTGCAGATGGTCGAGTACGAGAAGCGCGGCCAGGGCAAGCTGGACCTGGGCGAGTTCGCCTACGTCGCCACCAAGATGACCCTGCCGGAGATGAAGGCCTGGGGCCAGGACGTGCTGAGGGAGCGCGAGGAGTTTTGGGGCGCCAAGGAGCATGTCCACGGGGAGAAGGGCGTGGACGGCGGTGTGAAGGTCGACCTTCGAGGCCAGCAGGACGAGTATTACGCACGGGAATGATATCAAGGGGGATGGGTACTGGCAACGGACTCGGTACTAGAAGGCATCGATTCTCGACATGTTCGGTTTTTCGTTGCTGGGCGGAGGGATATCGGCGGCGCCTATAGACTTGAGTGTCCATTACGGCATACACCGAGGAGTGCGGTCTACGAAATGAAACAGGAACATGATTAAACAAACGACCAGAAGTCAAGCTAGTAATGCCGGCTGAAGATGCAAGCAAGACGGTTGAAAGTGAAAGTAAAAGCAAAAGCGTAAATAAGAACAGTCTTGTGCCCGATGGAAACGTGGCTGGCGGGTTGAACTCTGACGTATTTGGGCAAGGTGATTTTATGTACGAAATGTGCTGTGCAAGCATCGTGATACCTCAAGTACTAACTGTCATTACAGGGGACCGTGGTGGTTTCAATGAGATGAGTTGATGAGATCGTGCGAGTATGCCCCTCTATTGTTTGTTGCTCGCCCGCCATCGCCCAGAGCAACCACTGGGGGGAATCTTTTTTGTGGCGGCGAAAAGAAAACAGACGAACCGGCAGAAGAAAAAAAAACAATCAAGCTGCAGGCGGACCACTGAACCCTGGCGATCGAGTGGGCCCGTCTCCCCAACCAAATAGCGAGGAACTACGGGCTACCAGCGGTGAGCCCCCCCCAGGCGCATCCACGCCTTAGCGGCATCGGTAGTTTCTTGTTAGTTGGGTCTTTTTGTCCAGCTTCTGCCTCGTACCTTGGGAGTTATGTACAATACAATTGGGCTTTTCATTAACCTGGTACCTTGATTACTCGAGTCCAGGGCTCCCCCATCTCCTCCTGTTCGTCACCATTCTCTCCACTTCACCAACCTGGACGCTTCCCTTGCGACGACCGACGAACGAGGCCAATTCGACTACAGGGACTGTCGCGGAGAAATACTCGGGCCCAATCACCGGCCGTTGCGCATAGCTGCCTGCCAACTTTAAAGCTGACGAACCGAATGCCTTAGGTTCCGTCAGTCCAGCAGGCAACAACTCAGTTACCGGCCAACCACCACCGTTGCCGCCACCACCACCACCTCCTCGCTGAAACCTTCACTCACGCGCTCGCTCGCTCCCGCAGTCCACGCGCTATCGTCGCCCGAGTCACGAGAGCGAACTGACGACGGATCCATTTCTCGTTCGTCTGGATCGCATCGCCAAAAAACCATCCGCTTAGACAGACGCAGGCGAACTTATCCCAGGCCCGTCCCGCGTCCAGATCGCGAGCCTTGAGATGTGTCTCGGCTGCCGCTGAGCTCCCTTCTCCCGTGCCCACAACGCCATTCCGATCCGTTTCCTCGCCGCGAACCCAAACTCCTCCCCCCCACGCCGCGCGCGACGCCCAGGCCTCGCATCGCATTCCTGTCGAAACCCGCCATGACGGTCCCTTCGCATTTCCACATGCCCGGCGCCTTCCAGGCCGAGGGCGTCCATCCGGGCCTGTTTCGCCCGCCCATCTCCCCGAGCTCCAGCGCATCCTATGGTTACGCCCCGCGCGCCGCGGCTTCCGTCGACTCCCACACGAAGCGCAAGCGTCATCGCCATGAGATTTCCCGCTCCCAGGAGATGCCTGCCGACGAGGACATGGAGGGCAACGACTTCTTCACCACTCCCGCTACACACACCCGACACCAGGATCGACACTACCACCTTGCCGGCCAGCTCGGCACCCCGAACGGTGGGCCCGTCGAGAGCAACTTCATGGACGAGAGCCTGTACTCGGATTCCGACTATCGCAGAGCTCTTGGTTCGAAGCGTACTTGCGACGAAATAGACCGCAACATGGACGGCCCTACCGCCTTCTTCAACCTCCACCCTCCGCCCGTGCCCTCCCAGGGATGGGGAAGCTTGGCCGTGTCTGCACTCGGCGGCGTCGTCGGCAAGGTGTGGGAGTTTTGCAAGGCCGGTGCCTTCCGCGGATTCCAGGCCGGGGGAGGCAGGGCCTTCCGGGTCACAGCCGAAGGAGTTCGGGAGATACACTCGCTGGATGAGAAATTCTCTGACGACCAACACATGCCAGGGCGCTTCCCCCAGATGGAACCTCAGCTCGAGCCCGTCGAAGAGCGCATTGACAGCCGCGCCTCCACGCCGACAGGACCTGCCACGAAACGCAGACACACCAATCACCGAGACGATCTGGGCCGGAACTGGGTCATCGTTGGAGATTCAGATCCAAACGTCCCAACCAAGACTCCTCAGCGCCGTTCTCAGCGGCCGACTCCGCGATCACGAAACAGCGGCCCTTCTATGACTACTGGCCGACGTATTAGCACTCCCGCATCTCGTCTTGCCTCCACTCCGACTCCGACCCCAAGCCACCGACGACCCGCAAGCCGCGCATCCAGTCGCCTATCTCATGCACCATCACCCTCTCTCCCCTCCGGTCGCTCATCTAGCCGTCTGTCTCACGCACCTTCGTCGTCTCTCCCGTCTGGTCGCCCTGCTTCGACCGTCTCAACCGCCTCGTTCGCCTCTTTTCGCTCCCCCTCACCCACCAAGATTCCCCAGCCTGCACCCTCCCGGCGTCGGAACTCGGTCGCTCCGTCTCCGAGCCCGGTCGTTCACGGGCATCGTCGCTCGCACAGCAATGCGTCCACGGCCTCGAATCGCGGCGGAGCCGATGCAAGCCCCCGTCTCACCGCTGAAGCCAAACATCTCGCCGCTCGACGCAAAATGGAGGAGCGAGATGCGGACGTGCGCATTGCGGCTTTCAACAAGCAGCTGCAAGACATGATTCGTCAAGGAAAAGAGGCGTTGGGCACGACGATAGAGGTAGAAGGAACCTGGGAGGACGACTGATGTTTCTTGCCGGTCCCGAATCCCTTGTATCTGCCCCTCTTCTCTTCGTCTCACTGATACCCTCTTTTTTATGGACGTACGGCTTTTATTATTTTTTACTTGGACAGCACCGCAGGGCCATGGATAGCTTGCGAGCACCTGGCAGAGGAGTTTCTCGGTTTTATTTCGGACGATTCGGAAGTGACTGATATCAACGGGTGGCCTGGTGGTCACCTTCAAACTTGAGTTCTTGTTGATCTTGGGTTGACATATCAACCGAATATTTATGAACTTTGACCAATACATCTATCGGACATTTTCTAAAGCACCAAAGCTCGCGTGACGTATACTTTTCCGCAGTTTCGATGAACCTACTTCATACTGTGAATACTGAGTTTCTATCCTTGGCCATGTCAAGTTGCAAATGAATGGGTTCATCTTGCCCTCCAGGCTTGAGGAAGTACAAGCATTCCGACTTCTCAATAACATCTAGAACACTCCGTTATCTCTAATGCACTTGGTCCGTCCAAAACAGCCGTGCTGGGCGCATGGAGCTAGACCTCGTAATTCATGACGTATCGGACCTACGTGGAGCTAGCACCCCTGGTCATGCGATCTCGGGTGGTCGCATGAGCACAAACACCCCTGGGCGCGGAAGTCGGCAGCCCACGCCGACGACGTGCGGCGTGGCTGCGATTTGGCCTCGTTGTCCATGATGGCGCAATTGATCTGGGGAAAATTCTCGGACAGGGTTTAGCTGCTGGCTTTTTGGGATTGGCGTGTGCTGGTGTGGTGGTTTGGATGTGTCTGTGTGTACTAGAGGACGGTTACTTTACTTCAAGGGTCCTGTTTGAACTGAGGTGCGTACCTTAGATAAGGTGCCTGGATATGATTTGGCTGTCTTTGCATTTCTGGTTCGGTTTGCTGGTTCACTGGCGCTGGACAGCGATGCGCACTTGATCGCCCGCTAAGCGGCAACTGTCTGGGATCCCTTCGAGGAGCGACCGACGGCCCGTGACCATCGAGAGCTTGCCAGGCGACCATCATAGCACCTAATTACAGTGGAGCGAACTCGTCGGACCCTTTGAGATGGCATTTGTGGGCTGCGGGTTGGAACTCATACCGGTATCGCGGTGTTGACGTGTAAGTGTGGAGTGCGTGCAAGCAAGATGCAGGCCGCGCCGAGCCGCGACGGTAATGCGGAGGAGGAAATAATCAGATCAAATGACGGATCATATCGAGAAGGCCAAGAGGAATCTATTTGCACGATTCACTTGTCGCGGCCAGACCCCCAGCGCTTGACACCATCTTCGCCATCGGATGCCCCGACGAGCCGACATCCGATGCCCGTCCCCCACAGCGCCGAACCCACACGGGCCGACATCCGGGATCTCGGCGGCCGGCTGCGATGCCACGAGCCGGAAGGCAAAAAGCGCGAGTGCCACTCGCCTGCCGCTGCCGGTATCCACTGGGAGTGAGTGAGAGAGAGAGAGGACCAACAGATGGGCCGATGGGCTTTCCAAAACCTCACTCCCATCAAACTGTGCTCCCAGAGTGCGCGAGTCCCAAACGGCGCTCCCCCCTCCCCCTTCCAAACGTCGTCCCTTTCGCCTTCTTCTCCTCGACAATGGCCAAGGCCAAGGCTGCTTCCTCGTCGGCGTCCCCGCCGCCCTCGTCGGCGGCCGCCCGGCGTTCGGGGGGCCGCGCCTGCAAAGCCCGGTCGCTGGCCTGCCGCGAGTGTCGCGATCGCAAGATCCGCTGCGACGGCGGGCGGCCCGTCTGCGACTCGTGCTGTCGCCGCGGCCTGAGCGCCGGCCAGTGCGTGTACCCGGAGATCGAGCACGAGGGCTCCATTGCTTCGTCCCGAAGGTGAGCAAACGCGCCGGGTGGTGGTGGTGGCGGGGGGTGTAAGTGGGCTTGGTTGGCTGACCACTCTGTTTGTAGCTATATCCGCGTGCTGCAGAAGCGCGTTCAGGAACTCGAAACCAGGGAACAGCAGTTGGTGAGTTGGACGGGCTTGGTCGTGTAATTTCGATGCTTATCGTGCGACACAGATGTTGGTGGCGCGGAATCAGAATCTCTTGACGGCTTTCCCCCCCTCCCAGGATGACGCCTGGGCAAAGCCCCTCGACTCGCCGGGCCCTTTGCCTTTGCAGCCAAAGCCCGTGGACCACGCTGTTCCACCAATGCAAGCGGACTTCCATGCGTTTTCAAGCGGGAGCGGCTCGCTCGCCATGGCCCACGAACCGGCCAGCTACTACTCACAACCCTCAGCCCAGATGGGCACCAGCCCGCCCCTAACCGACGACCTGGAGGACGTCTCCCCGATCAAGTCGTCGTTTGGCTCGTACTCGACCAACATCAAGGCCGCACTCATGCTGGAGAAGATCGCGCTGCCGCCGCCGGAGCTCATGGACGACCTGCTGGGCGAGTACTTCGACCTTGACTGGATCGCGATGCCGGTCGTCCACCGCCCGTCCTTCATCCAGCGATACCACCGCCTGATTGCCGTTTCCAACTCGAGGTACCGCCGGGACATCCCCCTCGCGGAGGCGACGGAGCTGGCGACTACGTTCGGCCTGCTGCTGGGGATGCTGGCGGTCGGGCAGCTCTCGAAGGCCAGGCGCGGGAATCCCACGACGACGGAGGCTTCTGACTTCCACGAGCAGGCGCGGGCGCTGCTCCTCTCGTACCTCGTCTCGGCGCCGTCTCTGCCTGTCGTCCAGGCCCTGGTTATCCATGCTCGCTTCCTCCGTCGCAGCGGATTGTTCCAGGAGAGCTGGGTGTTGGCCGGGCTGGCGCATCGGTTGGCTGAGGGGCTGTTGCTGCATCTCGATCTTCCAGTTAAGGCTGCGGCCGAGCGTGAGGAACGCAGGAGGACGTGGTGCTCTTGTGTGCTCCTAATTCGGTGGGTGAAGCGGCATGTTGCTTTCCCGGGCGTTGCTAACTGTTTTTCTAGTATGCAAAGCGTGGCTCATGGCGGTAACTCGACGACCAGTAGTCCCAGCTTTGGGATCCTTCCGGCAGAAGTCGACGACGAGCAGCCAGAGACTCACTCGCACCAGTTGGAGAGAAGCCAGCCACCAGACTCTCCATCGTGGATATCATTCTTCGTGCACACGCTGAAACTCTCCGATGCGGTGCTGCAGCCGATCCAGAAATTCTACTTTGACAACCGGAACCGGCCCGAGACGATAGATTCGACAACCGACATTCTCAGCACAACGTTAAAACTCGACGAAGAGCTCGAGGAGTGGCACAGCTCGTTGCCCAGGCACCTGCATGTCGATTTCGTTTGCTCCCAGGGCCAGATGGGGCTGCGACGTCAGGCTCTGCTCTTGCACGTGCGATATCTAGAGACGAAGGCGTTGTTAGCTCGGGCAGCGATCATGAAGCTTGTGCAAATACACCCTGAAAAGCCGCTCACGGCCATGGCTAAGGCTTTGCTTGAAGGCATTATCGATGCGTGCTGTACTTCAAGCCTCGAGTTGATGGACCTCATGAGCCGCGAGAGCGAGCTTCTGGTGCTCGCCGGGGTTCCTAACAGCCATGTAGTTATCTGTGAGTTTTATCCGAATCTTAGGGAAATCGAGCGCTGAACTAATCGATATAGCCCTCTGCGTTGTCGGAATGACGCTCAGCATGCTCCTCAAACTGCCTATCCTCAGCGACCTCATCCGCAACCCGACGGTCTACGCCGCCGAAACTCGCCGATGCCTATCGCTCTCCAAGCAGTTCTACACCAGCCGCCACCAGCTCGCCGAGAAATACATCCAGGTCTTCGAGACGGCGGTACAGCCTCAGCCGCAGCTTGCGGCGTCGCCTGGCCTAGTGGACCCAGCGTTAGAGGCGAAGCCGTTGGGGGGCGACAGGGATGACCCAACGCCGGAGTCAGGCGGCGCGGAGTTGAAGATGCTGGATGCCTGGTATCTGGGCCGGTCGGAGCCCGTCGGTGGTGCTGGCGGGGTTTCGATCAGTGAGATTGTCTCTCTTTGGTGAAGCCGCTCGGATACTAGAGAACTCGAGTTGCCTAGATCACCAACCATTTCTTCACAAGGCATAGTTGGCGATTTTGATCTTCAAAGATGAGGAGTTCGGCTGTGGCTGAGGATACACTAGCTGCCTCAAGTCGAGCAGTCGCATGAACGACGCCGAGGCGAAGTCGAGCGGCCTTTTTGACGACCAACTGGAACATCAACCAACACGACCAACACCGCGCAAGGGGCCTGGCCGAAACCACGGAATTAACCATGCAATCGCCAAATTGAGAAATGTGCAGGTCCGAAGCACGGCTACTCTGTGGCGCACGAGATGAGGTCGGCCTCCCGCGTTATCACTCAGCCTGCTCTCATATCGTTGGTTCACCGGCCAGATATAGTCGTCACTCGAGAGATAGACAAGCAAGTGGAAAAAGTGCAGAGTGGATCTCGGCACTCAAGCCAGCTGCAAACACCTGCCAGTCGCTGTTGGCCCAGGTTACCAGGCAGGGCTTCTCTCGCTTTCTGTTCAGGACGGGTGAATGCAGCTTGGCCGGGCTTGTTTTTGGGTATAAACCTTGAGGACCGACTCTCTTCCTGAACCTTTTCTTGTATCCTCTTCACCTACTCTCATCTCGCACCAGTTGCACAACCAACACCACAACACCACAACACCACACAACAAGAGGCTTCACCTACCATACCGGATACCAACCAAGACCAACCACCTATCAACATGACGGTCTCCAATACTTCCCACTCCGGTGGGGGGCTCGGAAACCGGGCCTTGCTTGACAAGATGGACAAGCTCCGAGAGCTCGGCATCCAAGAGATGGTCCCTCTTCCCCAGGTATGTTTCTCCTAGCATCCCAAAGACATTGATCGCGCACTGACAACTCTTCTAGATGGTCGTCGTCGGTGATCAGAGCGCCGGAAAGTCCAGTGTTTTGGAGTCTCTCACAGGCTTCCACTTCCCTCGCTCCGTCACCCTCTGCACCCGCCATGCCACCGAGATCATCTGCCGCCGCGAAGAAACTGAGAGCATTGTCGTGTCTATCCAGGCCGTTGACGCCGACGAGACGAAGGCCAAGGGCTTTAGACGGGTGGCTTCCAACCTCGACGCCCCCGAGTTCGAGAAGATCTTCAACGATGTAAGTTGCAGTTCTTCAGCATATACCTAAACATATCACTGATATTCTGTTAGGCTGCTGAAGTCATGGGAATCAGATCCAGCCCTGATACTCCTGGTTCGGCTTTCAGCCGCGACGTCCTGCGAGTCGAGATCAGCGGCCCCAACGAGGACCACCTCACCGTCATCGATGTCCCCGGAATGTTCGAGAACGAGACGCCCGGCGTGACCACCAAGGATGACATCAGCCTCGTCAAAGACATGGTCAAGAGATACATCAACGAATCCCGCACCATCATCTTGGCCGTCGTTCCTTGCAACGGAGACATTGCCAACCAGAAGATCCTCACCTATGCCAAGGACGCGGATCCTGAGGGCAAGAGAACTCTGGGTGTTCTCACCAAGCCCGATCTTGCCGTCGAGAATGCCACCAAGGAAGTCGTCGTGGATCTCGTCCAGGGGAGACGCCGTGATCTCCAGCTCGGTTACTGCGTCGTCAAGAACCGCGGCGCAGATGACACCTCATCTAGCTCTGAGGAACGCGACCGCCAGGAGAAGTCTTTCTTCAGCAAGAATCCGTGGAAGAGACTCCCCGACGACCGACTGGGCATCCCAGCTCTCAAGACGCGCATCCAGCAACTTCTCATGGACCGTACTCGCAGCGAGTTTCCCAAGGTCCGCGCCGAGCTCACGGGTCAACTCAAGACCAAAAAGGAGCACCACAAAGACATGGGTCAGTCCCGGGCCACGACGGATCAGCAGCGCATCTTCATTGGCGAAGTGGCCAACCTGTTTACGCGCACCAAAGATCAAGGCCTGGACGCTTACTACAACCGCAACAAGATATTCACGGATAACACCGATCTGAGGCTCATCACCCGGATTCGAGAGATCAACGAGCAGTTCTCGAAGGTTGTGTACGAAAAAGGGCACGCCCGAGAATTTGAAACCAGCGACGTCAAGTTGGCAGATGATTCAGAAGAATCAGAAGAGTCAGATGGGCCGATCAAGGTCGATTGTCTCAATGGTGACAATTGGCCCCTCCAGCGCGACGATCTGTACGATCGAAAAGCAAACTTTAGCATTCCTTTGCTCGGAGAGGAGGAGCTAGATGGGATTCTCTCGGAGCCCTACCGCTGCTCTGATCCACTGGAGGATGATATTCTGACCTACATTGAGCACGAGTACATGACCTCCCGAGGAGACGAACTAGGCACTGTAAGTCAAGTCTCCCCTGATCTTCCGCGCAGTATCAGTTGCTAACTAGACCCGTAGTTCAGCGGTGAGATGCTCCCCACCACTTTCAAGGAGCAGTCCAAGAAGTGGTCTCCAATGGCTCGGGCCCACGTCTCAAACGCCATCTTGATCGTCCATCACTTCATCCACACTATCCTCGAAAAGTGCTGCACGGACCCGGACGTTCGCGGCGAGCTATGGGCTTTCCTCCTCGAAGATCTCCAGAAGAGATACCAGCGCGCCGTCGACCATGCCGAGTTTCTCCTCGACGTTGAGTTTCAGGGAACGTCCATGACATACAACCCTGCTTTCTGGGAAACGCGGGACAGCAACAAACGAGCTCGCCATCAGAAACTTACAAAGGACGCTGGAACCTACAACGGGGACAATCCCTCTGGGGCAATCGAAAAATTGAAAAATCTGCTAAAGACAGCTTTGGGCGACGGCGACACAGTCAAAGCGACCCGCCAGGACATCCACGACGTTCTCTTCTCCTACTACGACGTCGCGCGCAGCCGCTTCGTGGATGTCCTATGCCAACAGGTCATCCACCACTTCCTCTTGCACGCGCCCGACAGCCCCCTCAACGTCCTCTCCGACAAAGTCGTCTTGGGGATGACGCCGGACCAGCTGGACGCCATCGTCGGCGAGGGCATGGTCTTGCGCGAGCGTCGCAAGAAGCTGACGACGGACATCGAGAATCTGACGAAGGCGTTGAAGATCCTCCGCTCGTAGGACGATCTGCCCGCCCGAGAGCTGTGTATCTGGCTTGTTCGGGCCTCTGGCGCGTTGCTGCAGCTTCTTGTGCTTTTTCTTGCTGGATGGGAGGTTCGCGTCGCTGCGCTGCCTTGGTAGTCGAGCATTGGATGGCTTTCAGCCGTCGACACTCTTGTTTTCCCAATTTTGCTGGTTGCTTGTGTCGAGTTGCTCTTTGTCCACGAAGTGCAATAATGCCTACGACTTGACGTCGCTGAAGGTCCCTTCGATGTTTTTTGTTCTTGCAGGGAATATGGCCTTGACTGGTGCCATCACGGATGATGGTTCCTTGATTGGCCCCTATGCTTTGCCTTGACGCGATTTGCCCCTGTCGACAGTCTTTGTTCTCGCAGAGTTGACGGCGACTCTTTACGTCGCTGCCTCCATCATTTTGAGATTAAAACGAACGGGGCTTGTTTTGCCAGTTAATTAGCTATGATCCCAAATGTAACGACTTATGTATACTTCTTCTCCCATCGTTCCTCAACCATGTCGTCCTCTTCCTTCAATGAAATTGCTCAACATAGAAACACTGCATGCATAAACAAGGACATCACTAATACGGCGAGGCAACTAAAGGGGCATGTTTTTTTTTTCAGAGCGGACATTGTCTCGGCTTCGTTATTTCATTTGTACTCGTACATGTACGATTCCTCTCGTCGGGCATCCCACCGGTTCATGCCCTCCAAAGAGCTTCCCGCCCTTGCTATGCTGACCGCGTTCGATGCGGCAATTCGAAATGCAAATCTAAAAGGTATCATCGTCTAAAAGCACATGTCCCAGCCTAGTTTCCGAACAACGCCTGAAAGTGACAAATGTATGGCTCAGCCAAATTTTGTGAAGAAATCACCCGGATGAAAAGAACAAACGGGCTACTTGGACAACAGCATGCCAACGTCTTGCAGTTGAACCGCGTTCAACAACGGTGGAGGTCCTCCTCTGTCGACCCTGCCCCATCCTGCACCCCAGCTTGGAGGTGGCTGGGGAGGACCGTTGCTCATGGGCATCGGAGGCCCTGCTGGGAAGATCTCGTCGTCGGCGGTTCCTGAACTTCGAGTGCTCAGCGCGATCTCGTTGGTGCCTTCACTGCTCGACTTGGCCTTGTGTCGCCTCCGCCAGAAGTGTGTTCTCCGTAGTCGTGTGGTCTCGGCCATGAGCTCGGGGGATGTCATGATGCCGACCCGATCCATCTTCCTCTTGGAAAAGTTGCCTGCTCTTGACCGCGGGTAAGAAAATCCGGCGGGTTGGCCACCACGGAACGGGTTCCACTGTCGCATCTTCGGGGATCCAAGGCTGATGCTGCCGTTGCAGCCAGCGTTGTAGCTGGTTCGAGGTTCGCCCGAGAGTTCTTCGAGAGTCATTCCCTTCGTCTCCGGGATAAGGAAGGAGACCAGTGTTCCAAAGAGCATGAACAGTGCAAACAGCTGGAGTAGTCGGTGTAGGTTCGGAGAGCAGTCAATGCCTTCGCAATTTTCGGGGGAACCTTGGCGTATCAAGGGGATGCTGATGGCCTGGGCAACGATTGCTCCGATCTTGCCCATTGCAGCAGAAATGCCGTGGCCAGTGGACCGGTACCGCGTGGGAAAACATTCTCCGGGGACAATGAAGGTCGTGGTGTTGGGGCCAGCGTTGAAGAGGAACTGACCAATGATGTAAAGAGCCAGCAATGCTCCTTCGCTGAGCCGCTTATACGCGAAGCCCAGGATGCAGAAAAGAATAGTGAGAAGGAAGAAGCCAATTATTTGAAGAGGCCTGCGACCAAATGTGTCGATGGTGAAGATGGCAAACCAATAGCCAGGTATCGAACCGGCGCATGTCAAGATAATCATGCCCACAGCCTGGTTGTGGAGCTTGTCGTACATGGAATCACCATTACCATATCCTACCGCCTGGAGAACGATGGTATTGTTTAAGCCGAGGCCGTAAAAGGCGAGATCCTGGCACGGGACATTAGTATTGGTGAGGGCTTCCCACATCAGGGAACTCACAAGAAAGAACCAAGACAGCGTGGTACCCAAAAGCATCTTGAAATTTGGCCACTGGCGGAAGAAAGACAACAGGTCGCTCCAAGAGGCGCGGGGAAGGTTGAGCGACCGTCCGGCGACTCGCATGCGGCGTTCTTGCTGAACCGTGTCGAAGTGACCCTTGGACTTGCTAGAAACATAGGCTTTGATATCGGCATCGGCCTTCTCGACATCATGCTGAACGTCGAACGTGTAACGGGGCGTCTCGGGAATGGTGATTCGGTAGTAAAGAGCTAGACAGGCAGGAATAGCGCCAACTCCAACGATGATACGCCAGGATCGATCGGCTGCCAGGCGGCATTCGTAACCGCACGCGCCCTCGTTGGGGACATCGATGAAAGCCTGCTTGAAGGAGACGGTGGTGATGAGGGCCACGATGGCAGCTGCAAGTTGTCCAAGGCCCTGCATAGAGAAAACGGCTGCGACCATGGCACCGCGCCACCTCGTGGGAGCGAACCTATCAAATTACAGTCAGTACACGAAACATCCAAGGAGCTTTCCAGACAACAAGCCACAAAAGCCTAACGGAACACGTTTACTTACTCCGAGGTAATCACTGAGGAAAGCGGGTAGTCGCCGCCGATGCCAATGCCCTAGATGCGTTAGATTTGTGCTTGACAAGCCTGAAGGGTTTCGGGACTCTTACCATCATGATGCGCCAGAAAATCAGCAGCCCAGTTGAGCCCATTGCTGGGCTTGATGAGATGAGCGCACAGCTCAGCGTTGCGAGAATGATGATGCCGAGTTCAACGCCGTACATACGGCGACGTCCAAAGGCACTACATCGTGTGGTTAGCAAAGGGGTTGTGTGAAGAAATGAGGAGAGGACCATGGCTTACTCGGCGAGCCATCCAAACACCACCATCCCGACCACAATTCCAGCACTCGTAGCGGCTTTGAAGGCCTGGTTGACGGGATCTGGCAAGTAGCCATCGTTGCCACCGAAGCCATTTCGAGGGTCCTTATCTCCCCAGAAGACGACACCGAGGAGGGCTGTGA
The DNA here is from genome assembly GCA_037954315.1 of Neonectria punicea. Classification (NCBI taxonomy): domain Eukaryota; kingdom Fungi; phylum Ascomycota; class Sordariomycetes; order Hypocreales; family Nectriaceae; genus Neonectria; species Neonectria punicea. The sequence goes on along the minus strand of JAZAVJ010000042.1, from coordinate 1,029 downwards.
CGAGGTTGATTGCGAAGATGTCATAGGAGTCGAGGAAGAATCCCACGCCAGCGACTAACACGGCGCGAACATCTGCAAGTTGAATTAGTATACGCTAAAGCGAAGTGCAGTTGGTGGCTGGCTTGCCAGTGGGTTAATATCACTTACGATATAGGCCAAAGGGTACCTTGTCGATCTCCGACAAGGCCAAACGACGGCGCAGGTTAGGATCTGAGATGTGAGAGTAATCGTTCCAGAAGTTGTGAAAGGCGTTGTTGCCGCCATAGGTGCGGTCATGGGCAAATGGACTCGCCGGTGGGGGGAGTATGTCGTCGATGTCGGGCATGTTGAAGGCGTTATGGGGAGCGAGGAGCGTGAGAAGAGAGAACCGTGAGCCACGACATTAGTCGCTTGGTAGCGAAAGGCAAAGCCTTTGACGTCTTGGTCGTGGTGGTTGGGGTGAGGTTCAGATCAGATTGAGAGCGACATGGACACTACAGAGACTATGGACATCAAGGTAGGCGCTGGATACCGCAGAGTCGTAGGCTGGGATAGGATCCGTGGGAGTGACCAACCGCCGTGGGAGCCGCGTGGAGGTCGAGCGAGGAGATGGTCTGTTGCCTGGCGAAACTGGGGCCGCGGTCCGGGGCGTCGTCGAGGCTGAGTGCCGTGGAGATGGCGATGGTGGAGGGCGCAGGAGTGAGTGTTGCCTTTTCTTGGCGAGGTTGAAGACGAAGACGAAGACGGGGACGAAGAAGAGCGGGAGTCAGCGGCATCCAGCGGGGTCTCGGGGGCTTGGAGTCGTCGGGTGGGAAGAAGCCGATCGTCGGTGGTGGTTAGCGCAGGTGCAGGCGAAGACGAAGGCGCTGGTGATGGTGATGAAGGCGGAGGTGAAGGTGACGGAGTGAGGTTACGGCGACAGTCCCGGAGGCGAGAGAATAGACGGATCGGTCGTCGGTCGGAAAGAGGGTTCAAAAGGTGGATGGAGGCGGAGGCGGAGACAAGACGGAGGTTGGTGTGCAAAGTAGACTACGAGTTGAAGATGGGGTG